>JAVQIZ010102152.1:0-13897 GCA_036023535.2 Galaxias brevipinnis | reverse complement strand
AAAATATAAACCAAAGTGAATTTGCATAGACCAATAGCCACTGCAGAAAGTGTCATCAAGTCACAAACAAAACACTTATATATTTATATTTATACTTATAAATGTACATATTTTTAGCTGTTTTATGCTCACTAGATAATATATTTCCAAACTGTATATGACTTTAGATATGCATGGTTAAATAGGAAATTTCAATATTGAGCTGTAGGAATAGAATACAATTCATTATAATCAAATAAAGCTGACAATAGCTTAAAAATCCCAGGAAACATCATGGAATAGCAGAATCATCAGCGTTTACACATCGGATGATTTATTAAATCTGGTTTTTGTCAGGCTTTGAGTATTGCATTTGATACATGGCAAAATTACAAGTCAGGGGGGCCTTAAAGTCGGTTACCCATGTATAAATAAATAAAATAATAATCATAAAAATTGAATATAGCTTACGTTGCATGAAATAATGCAAAGGAAAAAAATCTATCATGTCTCTTATTGTGGTTCACTAAGTGTATTAAAAGTTGATTGACAATCTTAAACCTTTGACAACCTCACTTAGTCACTCTCTTTCTCTAATGACGCTAAACCCGCTCCCCTTCTCCTTCCTTTACCTTTCCACCCTCAGCAGGTGGTGATGGTGTGAAGTCTAAGAGAGTGTGAGGGCAAAATTGGCAACACGCCTATGCACTGCACAGACAGTCACTTCCTGAGATGAGAGGAGATGGAAATGGAGAGACCTAGTGTGTTAGTTAGGTGAGGAAGGGACAAAGAAGAACCAACAATGGGGGTAGGTGATCATTAAGCAAGCATCTGCAGTATACTGTGTATTGGATTTATAACAACTTGCACTGACCCTTATTGGATGTCCATAATAAACTGACACGGGATCATATTATTTAAAATCAAGTGTGCAAAATATTATTTGTTCTTTTATAAAAGAGATATCTAAAATAAAGTTAATGTTCGATACATAAAAAAATTTTCAACTTGCAGAACATGCACAGTATACAGATTCTCAACGTTCTATTTTCTCTGGCCACTTTACAATCAATGGTCATTGATTGGAGTGGATGAGTGGGAAAGTGATGAGATGGAATACTCTATCAATGCCACATGTAAACCTGTCTTATACAGTGTGGATGAAAAAATAGATATGGTTGCAGCACCACAAAATCCTTTGGTGTGAACATGAGAAACACTTCATATGACTCTAAATGATTGTACTTGCTTTGATCCTATCGTTTGAAAAAAATACAATATAAAAACTAGAAACAGATAAGCGATTCCATTTTCCCGATTACGGACGCCTACAACGTACATAACATTGTCCTATATATCTATTATACTGTGCATACATTGTTTACACACTGCACACATTGTAAAAGTGGCTCAACATATTTATTTAAATGATCTGCTATTTAAATTAATATGAACATTTAATGTCTCATTGTTAATTCTGCCTAGAAATGAATCAATGTTAATAGCTGCTCTAGATGTTAACAGTATTATTGCTATGAAAGTCAGTCTATTCTAGAAAACATCTTAAATACCTTATTATGTATATACATAATACATCTCAAATGTATCATAAGTTTACATTTATTTCACGGAAATTAATCTTAGACAGGAATCCCACGGACATTTGTCGGCACAGAAGATTAATACAGTACATCTATGTTGCAGTATTTAATACTTTAATATGCATATTGACATTCAATTGTACTAGTTTTCCTCATTTTAGGTGTGAATTGTATCACGTTGTGGCATCAGGTGTAGGCGGCAGTGACTTTTAAGACAGTCCTCACATAAAGAAACAAAGAGACAAACAAATCTAACAAATAAAACCAAAGGCAACAACCACCTCGATCTCATTATTGAAGCCAACTGCAACATACATTGATGCACGATCCTTGAAAATGTGCTTTATATATAAAACATATAAATATACTAGGACACAGGCAGTGAGATTAAGCTTCATGTTGTGGGTAAGGGGTAGTAATGTAAGTTTATTATAATTTTTTGTTCTTTTAGAAAAATATCAATACCCACCTCGTTTTTTTACTTCATTGACAAAAATACCCTATCTTAGATTTGAAAACATTCATACTTTACAATCATGGTACATACACTTACATATACATATTTGCTGTATATATGTATGCATATAGGCTTACAATTATACTTTTTTGACACATATGAAACTTTTATAGTGCACAACATGCCTTCGAAGTTGCCAAATGAAAATAAGAATAAAGATACAACAATAGTTACAATGTGATAATAATAATAATAATAATAATAATAATATAATAGCAAAGGTCACGAGGAAACAACCCCATAAAAACAATGAGAAACTTTGTTTGGCAGCAACAGGCAAGCGCAGAGGACAAAAGCATACAAATGAAAAACTAAATAATGTATAACAGTTTTCACTTAAAAAAACAAGTAAGAAAATAAATTGTACAAATTCACAGGCAAACAAAAGACGCACATATTCCCAAATATCTTCTACCTCTCTGCGTCCAGTTCTTGAATTGTGCTCTCTTACTTTTTCAACCTCGATAAAGAAAGAAATAAATGGGGCCAAGTGGCAATGAGTGGACAACACACTCACAATAAACGCAACCCCACCATGTCTCATTGAAGTAGACAAAGGAGCACGGAGGCCACTGATCCCAATGCTCAGAGGTTGTCTGAATATCGTTCAAAGTCTCAATTCTAATAAAGGCATTGGTTCACATATAAATTACTTTCTAAGCAAACGGGCTTCATGTCAAAACAGCGCCCTCCTGTCAAGAAAAGCATTATTATGTTCTTTTTCTGGGCTAACACTCATAGTACATAAACCCCCAGACAAAACACATCAGAAAATACTTTGTGACAAAACAAGTGGAAATGTTCAACAAATCCTTCATCAGAAACTTGAGGACATTTCCTATATTTGAAAGCAATTGTGTTAGCGTGCGTGTGTGGACCCCGGGCGATAAGGAGTAGTGTTGCATGAGTAAAATGTCACCTGTCTGGCAAGAGCAAGATTCCCTGTCTATTTTTTTTTTTCATCTGTTTGTTTTTTGCTTTGTCTTCAACGTAAGGTTTCCCTAGTCACAGTCCAAGAAAGGGAAGGGTACAACTTTCCCTCCACAGCCCTCTCTGAGACTCCCACTCTCAACTTAAACCTGTTCTCTCACTCTGCCTCTGCCTTCCTGCTCACCTCATCTCGACCACCACCCTCATAAGTTCGCTCAATATCTCGGGGGTTTGAACATCCAAAAATGGCTCAGCAGAAGAAAGAGAGAAATGCATTCCCTCTTGCATTTGTGTTCATTGTTGTCTTTTTTTTTTTCTTTTTTTTTATCTTCTTATTTAAACATACCTACTAACTGGTGTGGGTCAGTGTGTATATATAAGTCGTTTTTGGTCTATGTATTTGTCTGCTCTTACACTGCTCATCTGTAGGGGGGCTGCGTCCATATCCGTGTTGGGGATTTGAGGGGGCGTATGAGGTGGGCTGGTGCTCAGTCAAGGTTCCAGGGGCTCTCAGGGGTCCGCGGGCTCTCGGAGTTCGAAGACTTCAGAGAGAGAGATAGAGATAGAGAGACACAAAGAGACAGAGTAGGAGAAACAAAGATGGGGAGATAGACGGAGGGTAGACAGGTAGTCATGTTGGTAGACGGCAGGATAATATAAAAAAAAAAAGAAGAAAAAAAAAAAAAGAAGAAAGATAGGAGAGCAAGAGAGATTGCAGAGGCTGCTTGATACAACCCGACTTTCCAAGTCCCAGCAAAAATGATGAAGCAGAAAGAGACGAGCAAGATGGGGGAAGCAGGGGTTAACAAAAGGTCGGCAGTCTGTGTCCCCCCCCGCCCCTACTTCCCTTTGCGCACAGATACATTAAGCATGGAGAGGGTGGGCAGCGGGGGATCGCAGATATGAGAGAAGGAGCAGTGAGCAAGAGGATCGACCGCGGCGGGAGTATAAGTGCTATAGGGGGGATTGTAAGTGAACATTTGGCTATTTACTGTATGTACAGTTCATATCAAACGTGGAGGTTTGATTGTTCAATTGCAAGGGTATTCAGTCAGAAGGGAATTGTCAGAGGCTAACTGACATCCTCTGGCAGAGAATATGAATTTGAATTCATTTTATGTCTTTTATGTCATGTTCAATCTCAGACTTTGAATAACTCCGTGTGGTTGATCATATGGATACGTTTAAAATGCATGTCCGCTTTTACAAACACCGATTCCATCAGTTGTGAGGGAATGTTTTTGACTGAATGTGTCTGACTGATCTGGCTCATATGTGTGCGTGTACAAGTGTGTCTCTACTTCTGGCGAGAGAGTGTGTGACGAGTGAACGGGCGTGTACGAATGGGCGTGGTCATATGTGCATGTGTCTCTCTCGGTCAGTCATAGCGCCAGCAGAGAGGGGGAGTTCAGGGAATCGGACGACTGCTCGCTACTGCTGTTCCTCTGGTTGGCACTGACCCCGCAGGCCGCCTCTGGGTAGGTGAACACAAATGAAGATGTGTATGAGGGGTTGTAGCTGCCAGCGGGCATACCGGCATGGTTACCAACACCAACACCACCACCGTCGCTGGCCATCAGGCACGGCTCGCCCAGCGGTAGCTCGCTTGAACCATAGAAAGAACTAGAAAACGCTACCTCCTCCATCAACCCCTGCGGAGGCTGAGGGTGCTGCTGCTGCTGCTGCTGCTGCTGCTGCTGCTGCTGCTGCTGCTGCTGAATAGGCTGCTGTGGCTGCATGGCGGCCGTGTGCGAGGTGTAGGGTGGAGGCAGGAAGAAAGGGTCTTCCTTCACAGTCAGGCCCACGATGGAGACTGAGGGCTGCTGAGAAAGCTGGGCAAGGGCTTGGGGGAGCTGCTGCTGCTGCTGCTGCTGTTGCTGCTGCTGCTGTTGCTGCTGCTGCTGCTGGGGCTGCTGCAGGGGGTCCTGGTAGGGAATCTTACAGCTGGGCTGGTGGGCCACTAAGACAAACTCCAGCCTCTCTTTCTCCTTCTGCAGCTCTGAGATCTCCGCCTCCAGCTCGGCCTTCTCCTCCTCCAGGACGTCTGTCTCCTACATGGGGAGAAGTTGGGAGAGGGAGAAGTGGAATAGAAAGTAGAGAAATAGAGATAGATTGGGAAGAGGGGGAGGACAGGCGAAAGGGAGAGAGAGAGAGCGAGAGAGAGAGAGAGAGAGAGAGAGAGAAAGAGAGAGAGAGTGAGGAGGGAATAGTGGGTTGGATAAACGGAAGTTCTAATTTAGTCTCTGTGGAGGTGGATGCACTTTTCCCCCCTGGTAGAAATAGCTTGCTACGCAAATCTCCTCCCCTGTATTAAAATATACAAGCTCTTATATGTAAAATAGCTAATTAAACTGCAAGTACTGTATGAACAATTCACACTAACCAGAAGTACACAGTAATTACCTTGACCACTAAAACATACCCCCCTACACATTATGTGACATTACTCACACACACCTCTCACTATGTGTGTGAGTACCATGCAGTTACAATAATTTGTCATTTTGACTTATTTAATAGTGTTGCAAAGCTCACCGACTGCAGTCTGTCAGTGAGTTCACGGCGTCTGTTTCGGCATTTGGCAGCAGCCAACTTGTTCCTCTCACGACGAACACGCCTCTTTTCTGCTTCTTCTGGATTCAGCTATAAGGACAAAAAAGAAAGAGAAAATGTTGTTTTATATTGGATTGTGACATTTTTTCTTAACAACTGATGACAAAAACAAAATGACAATCGGCTTTCTTATAGGTGACATAATTTGTTGACGAAAACAGAGAGAGTAGATCGACCAGGAGCATCAATGTTTTTTTTTTGCTACCTATTTACACACATATAAAGAACAACAACAAAAAAAACGGCACAAGCACAAACACTTACTAACACACCAACATCGCCATCTTCACTCACAGACTCGTCCCGCTGGCGGCGACTGCGGGTTCTAGACTGACGCATGGGGCCCGGTGCTGGGGCCAGAGTGTCAGAGGTGGAAGGGGTGAACCCAGACCCGGTGGAGTAGCTAGGGCCAGGCATGTCGTATGGGTCCACCAGGGACCCAGGCATGGTCATGGTGGATGTCCCTGTGGTGCCACTCTGCCCAGACGCCTGGGAGGAGATGAGAGTCGGCTGCACCAGCCACTGCAGGTCCTGGCTGGTGGTGATGGCTGTGACAGTAGGCACAAAGGAGCCTGGCATGTCCACGCCTCCAACGTTACCCTCAGGCCCAATGCCTACACCAGTTAAACCGCCCCCAGCAGACACACACTCCTGGGAGAGACAGCACAGAGAGTGAAACTGTAAAATATTGCAATAATATTATGTCCAAGACCAGGAGCATCGGAGGAAACGTGTTAAAATTAAACAACGACAGGCTTTTAGGGATGTTCCTAGTCTGTATTATGCATCTTTAACAAAAAAATAAATAAAAAATGCGCAGATCAACTGTATCAAACATTTTAAATAGAGACTAACACATTTTGAGTCATAGCATAAAATAGAATATCTCATGAATGCTAGAATGTAAGCAGAGTTGGACTGTACAGAATTTAGGCAGGCAACAACATTACATAAATAGTTGTGCTTCAACGTTTCAGTATAATAATAGGTTTCAGTGGACAAATCTATCCCTTATCCCTGCTTTATTTAGACCTGAGGCAAACAGTGATGCAGTTTGGGAGTTTCATTAATATTCATTTCAAAGGGTGCATGGATAAACGACAATCAGCTATGAAGCAACCCGCTCAACCAATCAAATCTCTCGAATGGATCACCCCTCCTCTTTCCTCCTCCCCCGTCACACCCCCGGTGTTCCCCTTAGCAACGCAACGTAACACTCCAAAATAGAACGCATTTACGTCACACCGAGGACTGAAGAAGAAGCGTGGAGAGAGGAAGGCAAAGGCGGAGCTGTTTGTGCATACGTAGGAGAGTTTCTGAGCGTTGTCATCCGTTGCGCGGCGTGCTGTAAATCTACCACGTTGCTATAGCCCGACTCGCATACAGTGTTTTGCGAGCCTTACCTTACTACAATGAAATACAAGCATTCAATGAAAAAGGCTATTCGAGGACAAGGTAATAGTGGCAATGATGAGTGCTTGTGGGGTTAGTCTAACCCTATCACATACGTTTGTACTCAAATATCTTCCCAAATATGTGCCATTTGTACATAAACTACAATGAAACATTATATATTTGGACAATTACATGTTAGTGCACATTGTTAAATTGCTATCAATACGGGGACATACAACCCTTCTGTTCATTAATGTTCTATTTTGAACTCGGAAACCATGGATTATTTGAATGATTCATTGCAAGGGGTGAAAACTTTGGCGCATAAGTCTTGAAACGACTTACCTGTTGTGCACTGGTAGTTGGCGGGCTCCCGAAAGAGTCCACGGATGAAAGGTATTGAGACTCTATAGATGGAGATGAACTTCCACGGGATCCAGTATCGAGGTCACCGGGGAAGCTTTGGAACATCTCCCCGAGGGGGCCAAGAGAGACCGAGAAACCTACAGTTTCCGGACAAAGTGTGGTGTCACCTGTGGCGGTAGTGCAGCAGCAAACAAGGTGACACAGGTACAGACTGTTGACGTTAAGCTGTAATTACATGGTTTGCTAAAGTTAGAATACTTTTGGCTAAACATTGTCTTGAACGTTGTAGGCTACTGCAGTTATGGCTAATTCAATATACTCTTCTATTTGGACTACTTGGAAAACTTAACCCAAATTGTATGTTAAAAGATCTGCACGACTTACCGTTGCTGGTTTTCTTGGTGTTCTCGGGTAAGGTGCTCTTTGTCTCTTTCCAAAAAAGTTGCATGAAGAAGCCAGTCCTGTTCCCTAAGTAGGGAAAGTGTCCTAATCCCAGATGTTAAAAACTCCTCGGTCCAACTTTAAATCCGCAAATAGTTGTCCTTAGTCCGTTTTGTCTCCAATTATATATCCGAGTAGACTAGCATACAGTCTGCAATGTTCCAACTAAAAACTGACGAGTGTTAGTGTCACAGTCCAGTCGCAGGTCTTGTCTTATGAATGAATCCATCTAGCTACGAGCGAACCATAATGATCTTGTCCTTCTCTAAGCCCCGCCTGGAGTTCCGCTGACGTACATGCCCATATATGGGGTAGCTGCTTATGTTGTGTTTGGTATCCAGGGTGACGTTGAGGGAATCCCTCTCCCACTGAAATGTGTTCGCAGACGGGTAGTAATAGATTTTTTTTTGTTTTACTATCACAGCCACGAGATCTTTCTACAAGTCTAACAATATAACATAATGTTAGACAATTACCTAATACAAAAATACAAGTTCGAGAAATTAGAAAGTAATCGTTGATACAATTGTCCTAAGCCTTGCAATATAGCCTACTTATACTCCTGACAATTACTTCAGTAAATAGCCTACTAGTAGGCCTACGACAACCTGTGTTCATTGTATTGATCACTCAATTATCAGACATTGATCAATATTGACATGACGTTATTTTGCTTTCATATTTTAAACGTAGAATAACCTTTTTAAAACACGTTGGTTGTGATTTCCACGTGTCAAACATTGTAAGATTAATTTAAATGTGCCTCTGTAAATTTGATCTCTTGGGCATATGATTATGCAACCAGCGGTGTTTCTGAGGATGGAATCCCGTAGATTAGAGGAAATCCTCTTGAGTAAACTTTCTCACGGGGTGGTTGCCACGCCCTCGGAATTCCAGTACAGGGGGGAAGCCCTGCATATCCTGCTCGCTCAAATAAATCCATTCCCTTGTTACACCGTACATACATGCAATATGATTTTGGTGGCACATGTGTTTTCCTTTGATTATTAGGCCTCCCGTAAAGGAATATATGTCCCCCTCTTTCTTGTTAAGGAGTAGTCTTAAAACCAAACCAGTTTACTACGGGTCTGCATTTATTTTTCATTATAGATACATCTCTATGAAAAACAACAGTTTAATTAACCACCTCACACAACGTTTTAAAAATATGTAAACAGATTGCGAGGCAGCATCATTCAGCATTGCATAGTGGGCAGCATTGACGGAAATAATCTGCTGTCACCGCAAACATCCTCTGCCCAACTCGAGCAGAGAAATGATTCATTGTTCAATAGCCTACACTCTTCATATGTACATGCGCCAAGTAGAATATGGCAAGTAGGAGGTGAGGGATTGAAAACAGACAAATGCGGGAAAAATGGGTGGAAAGTCATGAATGAAAGATAAGGAATACGTTTATTTGGGAAGTTAAAAAAATGTCACAGGGCGGGAATGCTTGTATTCAATATGTAGAGGAGTGAATAGAAAGAGAGTTGAATATAACAACAATTTATTAGTCAGCAGCTCTTCAACGTCACTGGCGAGGCGCTACGGAGAACGTTCTGTCCAATGCTGCCGTTAGTTACCGGTGTTCAATCGAGATGAGTAATCTGGGCCGAATAAACTAATGCTTGGGAACTATTGTGGTGTGATGTCACGACAATAACCATCATGAGGTGAGCACTTGGCAGCATTCGATCATTCTGTTAGTTCCAGGTCTTCTTCTCTGAATTGTGCAATTCTAAGATATTACTATTTATTTGACATTACATTTGTTTAGAAGGGAGAGCAAGAAAGACAAAATATGAATTAGCCTATTTATAAATTGGTTATTACAGTAAATTAAACTAGCCATCATTGAAAGGAGGCCAGTGAAAAAAAGACAGATCTCCGCAAATATAGTGTACAGTAATTTGAAAATACTAATGAATTAATAGATTAAAATAGCTTGAAAACTACCCAAACTTTGTTTGTTGTAAAGCATGTGCTTTCTGGGTCTGCTGCGTCTGTATACAGCGCTCCGTTGTCTTGGATACAACGTACTAGCAGTCTTTTTTTGTTTTGTCGCATAGCAACGTGTTTCCGTGGCAACCAGTTCTGAGTGACAGGGGGGAAAGAATGCAGCTGCGCTAGTCCTGGCAAAACATGGCTTCCTGTAATCGCACTATTAGATTTGCTTTGCTATAATTCCACCTATTTCACAGGGCTGTTGTGACCTCACATTCTCCAAAACCCCAATGTAATGTATTCGTCCCCGTAGATTTTTGTTTTTAGCAAATTAGGCCTACATTTCATAAGAATACTCGACCAGGCTAACCCATGCTAAGCTAGCTAGCGAAGGCTGGCTGATATTTTCAAAAATATCAGCCTGCGCTGGCTAGCTTAGCATGGGTAGTAACTAGTACCTCTAGTCATATTCGCGTTGTTGTGTGCTTGCTAACGCAAGTGTTGTTAAGATAACTTTGAAAGCAAACGATTTGATGTTATTTTGTGTCCACTGCGCATTGGATAATTTAACCGATGTTAACTTGGCTAGAGCAGAATGCAAAGTTCGCGTCGTTTGTAATGTCAGTGAGTCTTGTGTGAACTCTAGACTACAGTGTAGTTATCTACTGTAAGCAGATAATATGGATCCTGCTCGTTTGCTCAGAAAAGCAGATAATGTCAGTTAGCGACAGCTAGTCTGGGTGTGTATTTAAATATAGTCGGTACACATAATTTTGCTGTATTTCAGAAATCATCTGACAGTTTTAACACTGTTGGTTTCCAGTAAAAAGTTGCTTCCCGCTAAAACTAAACGGTACATTTCTACATTTCTAATCTTGGAAAATCCTGTCTCTATTCAAATAAATGTTTTTAATAGATTTGATAAGCAAATCCACTTAATTTACCTATACACTTCGACTGTCAGCCATTCCGCCAAACCTGGAAGCCCCATGACTATCTCCTTTCATGTGACTGTAGGATTTTGTTGCTGCTGATGTTGGGGAGGAAAACAAACAACAAAACAGGCCATTGGTTCCCCCAGGCAATCTATGTTTGTACCACATTCCTCAGCTCTATTTGTGATCTTAGGAACGTGAAACCCCACAGTCCAGTAATCTTCCTACCTTTGACTTAATTAATGTTAAGTTCTCATCTGTTTGTGGGGAAAACTCTCCGGACTCCTCCTATGTGCAACCTAAGCTGATGTGTGAGCTTTAGTTTGTGTAGTTTGATGTGGATTTCCTACTCAAATATCTTACATGGTGAATGCAAAAAAAAAATTTGATTTCCAGTAGCAAGCTAATGTTAACATGGACTTTGGTTCACCCTTCTAAATATATGCATATGTTTTTTAATGTCCTGTGTTCTTTGTTTTCCGCCTCCCTGTCTCTTAGCATATTTTCAGGAAGCTACCGACTTGCACAGTACTCATGAGGACTGCCCATTTTTTTTGTAGAGGGGTGGAACATGTACAGAAGTAGAAATAGTAGGTAAGACCAACCATTCCTGTTAAAGAGTTCCTTTCATTAACATGTGTCGTGTTCTTTTCAAAGCAGAGCCAACAAGAACTAAATGTACGTGTGTTTGTTACTCATGGTAAAATGCAATAAGCCGTAGGACAGCCATCTTAAGTGCCCAAGCACTCTTGGAACTAAACTCTGTCCATTCTACTTCATTCTATATCTGTGGCAACTTGTCAGCTCTGTCTTTCTGCCCAAAATATTTGTTACTAGGCAACTGCCAGGCCCTTACGCCCTTTTTGGCTGCTCACCCTGCCACATTACATAGCCACACAGGCTTTCCCCACTTCACTGAAAGAAATTTGACCTCAATTGTATTCTTATCTTAACGACTTTCCCCCTAGAGCACTCCCCTTGTGTTTTTATCAGTTGCAGATGGCTCAGCTAAGGAGAAAAGGTTTGTCAAAGTGTTGATGACTTCGAGACGCACTGTTGGTGGCAGCCTTATGGTTCCTATGTTGCTAGCGCAAGTCAGCTAAGCAGCCAACGGTACTTTAATTGTAACATCTGCTGCCGACGATCTAAGGCATGGAACATTCGCTACCGTAATCCTCCTTCCATTTCTGCTCTCTCAAATCCAGTAATTCTCTCTTGGCAAAGTTTAAGGGTTATTCTGCTTGCCAAAGCAAACAGGGCTTTTAAAACTTTTATTAACTCAAATATACTGCAGAGCTGATATTAATAAGGTAAAACATCTGTAAACTCCGAATGACCCCTTACACTTTTCAACTCATAATGGACATCAGTATGGGCTTTAGACTATATATTCTATCTTTAGGTGCCCTTTTCACTATATGACAAATTACTTGTATTTTGTCACTGCAAAGTCTGCCTTCACTGACCTTACCTAAACATAAATATGTAGCATACTAAATGTGCTGATTACAGTTGCTTGCAAAAACTCCTATATAGATAGATCGGGGATACCCCTTCTCACTGTGTCTAGAGATCTTGTCTTAGGAAAACAAACTGTAACATCTGGAGTTGCTAAAAGAAGTGTGAGATCATTTCTGTTGCTGTCTGGTGTGTTATGTTATACTTGGCCCATTTAGTGAGTGTGTGTGTGTGTGTGTGTGTGTATGTGTGTGTTTTCTGGGGGTTTGCATGGTCTCACTATGACCCTTTCTCTGCCAGACCAGACAGGCACGGCTGTCGGCCCTTGTGGAATTCTCTGGTGAGGAAGGCAACAGCGGTAAACAGCGTCAAGTGAGGATACGTTGTTTGTGGTGCAGGAACGAGGAACTGGCTCGTTCTCTCACGTCAGTGTTGGATGAACCGCAGCAAGATGCGATAGCGTTGTCTTGTTGTAGATCTGTCCATGCGTCATGTAGAGTTGCAATTAAGTTGTATGCCAATTGGATTGGTTGCTATTGTGGTTAAGTGGTACAAGAGGAGAGTTTGTAGAAGGATATTATAATATCTGTTCTTTTGCGTAGTGTAACATGTCAGTGTCACAGGTTTTAGCCTTAGGCTTTTAATCCATGCTTACGTTTCCTTTTACAAGTGTTCACTTTCATACCAGAACAAGTTCGACTTGCTTTTTCAATTACCCCACTATTTTGTTACCAACACCTGCACCTATTCTCCCCTGGAAGACATGGAGAGGATGGATAGGATTTTTTTTCTGAAAGAGCAATAAAGTAAAATGTATAGCATAACAAAAGCTCAAACATCTGTCACATATTCAACTATTCTTACAAAGTGCTTCATAATATAATGTTTAAATGTGTAAATATAGACTTGGGGAATGCCTTCAGATAGATTTCTGTGTCTATACTGGTCGACTGCGTCACGCTGTCGTTTCAATCGCCTTTTTCTTCTTCTGCCTCTGTGAATCCACAGCCGTCAGCACCGAGAGGCTGACACAAGAAGGGAGTGTTCTATTGTATCGCGCACTGCATGGGGGTGTGGACGGCTAGAGTTTAACGCAATCAGTGGGGTTTTAGTGTACCTCAGCACTTTGTGACTCAGACAAAGGCAGTGCGTTAAACCCAGCTTAGTTTTAGCAGGACTTCTGCCAGACACAGTGAAGCAGAGAGAGAGAAACAGAGAAAGAGAGAGAAACAGAGGGGGGGATGGAGACGAGTGAGAGGGATAGAGAGAGAGGGAGAGAGACGGGGGGGCGAGATGGAGACGAAAGAGAATGAGAGGGATAGAGAGAAAGAGAGAGACGAGATGGAGACAAGAGAGAGTGAGAGGGACAGAAAGAAACAGAGAAAAAGAGAGAGGGGTTGGTAGGAGAGGAGGCGGAGTAGATGAGGGTGGAGAATCAAGTTGATTATTCCCCCCACTCTGTTTCCATGTGCTTCCCTCTTTCTCTGCTGTCTCAGACTCGATGAGTACATACTATATACTGACTACTTAAACCGAAATCTAGAATACTACTTTTTTTTTTTACAAAGATTCGATTATATTGTTAGTATACTCAACTGGAACATGTGACCAAAACCCTGGCATTTTTGTAATTTGCCGAATTGCATTATGGGGCGTGAAACATCGTCTAGTAACCTCTCTCGGGTACTCAACATTTCCCCAATTTGAGTATATCG
>JAVQIZ010102131.1:0-16234 GCA_036023535.2 Galaxias brevipinnis | reverse complement strand
GTGTGTGTATCACATACATATCCCATAGCCTACAGTATACTGTTAGGGTGTTAGTGTGCGTGTTAGCATGAGTGCACGTGTGTCAGTGTGCGTGGGGGAACAGGAACCCCTCCTCTTTTAGGCAGGAAGAGGTTGACGTCAGTGGACCTACACTGAGGTTAGTCAAAATTGCAATATTACTGTGTGTGTGTGTGTGTGTGTGTGTGTGTGCGTGTGCGTGCGTGCGTGCGTGTGCCTGTGACTATGTGTTAGAGAGACTGAGAATGTGTGGGAGTGAGTGTTGTGAAAGAAAGAGAGGTACTGAATGCTTGTTTGTGTGCATTTGAGTGCTCGTATGCGTGTGCGTGCTGCGCGCATAGAAGGAAAAGCGTGTTTACACAGACGGCCAAGCGCCTGGGGAATAATGCGCGAGAGGAAGTGAGCCGACTCTCTGTCTGCGCGTTCCGACTTCCTGCTCTGAAGAAGGAGAAAAAAATCTCCGGATCCCCTTACAGTCTCGAGTCCCTAAACCCAAACCCAGACAGCATCAGCATGGAAAACCAGCGCATATTACGGAATTCTCTTTAAAAACCTATTTGGAAAAGCGGCTGTCCTGCACCAGGGTATGTTATTACTTGATAATCTATTATATTACAATTATAAAGTGAATTCCAGTCTATTTCAGAGAACACTAAGCCTAGGCTATAGCCTACTAGAAAAATAGTCCGAAAAAAAGGTTGCTAACTAACACTGGCGTGAACTTGGAACTGTAACGTATATGTAGGGTAAAGTTAGATTTAGAGCGATTATAATATACTGTTGTATAGGATAGTTAGAGGACAACCAATTATTTTAAACACAAAAATCTAACATGAAAAACAAGTTAGGATCTTATATGTTATATTTATAGACCGTGAATTGTTTGTGAATAATAGATGTGTCACACACTGTAACCTAACTTTAAAAAGTTGTAAAACGTATTTAGGGTGGGAGGGTTGTTGGTGTGTTTATATTAGAAGTTTGGGTCTGATTGAGAATACACTCATGGCCCTTTAAAGTCGGCCTAAAATGTCGGGTTTGTCTGGATCTTGCAGACTAATTGCCGTGCGCTTCCGGATTTAAACTGGCAGCAGACAACATCTTGAAAATGAGTCATTGGTGCAAACAAAGAGCCGTTTGAATGCTCTTGCCTTCCGAAAGGATCTGGATACACAACGATATTTAAGGTTTAGTTGTTACTTTGGTTGATTCTTGATAGTAATCTGAACATTATATTAATGTCCTAAGAGAGTCAATGAGGAGAGGAGCGCATAGCGCACAATTCCCACAAACGTTATTGTTTCCATTGACGGAGCGCTTGGAGAGGGCGCACTTTAGCAAATTTTTGGTCACCATCCAGATGTTCACAAAGGCACGCAGGTCTGCACGCAACCACACATACGCGCACTCTTGGGATCATATAAATATTTATAGAATAAGTGTGTAAAATGTTGCTGATTTCATGGACATCCTACAATATACTGTTCCCGCTTCATTCTCTCCTTGGTCCAGAATGATCATTGTGGGGCATCAAAGAGTTTGGTACCGAGTAGATATCACATGTATGTCATGGCATCTCCTGCGGGGGGCAGAGGCCATGTATGCATTCACCATATGTTGTTTTGGAACAGTTGTACGTGTGTGTGTGTGTGTGTGTGTGTGTGTGTGTGTGTGTGTAACTTTTTGTGTGTGAGTGTTGAAGTAACCGAGAAAGAAGGAAACCCTCCATTTGTCTAATCCATCGCTGAGGTTCCGGTGCTTCCAACAGTTCCCGGTGACAGGAAGTCCTACCTTTGAGTAAAGCCAAAGGGAAGACGCCCCTGCAGCAGAATGCGAGGAAGTCCTCATTTAGACAGTTTTGCCCTGTTCAAATGTTGAAATCCAGCACACACAGGAGACCTCCAGATTGAAATGAGAGTGTGGCCTGCTTATCCTGCTGATTGCTTGTCATGGCAGGGTGGGAGACTTGAATAGACAGACATGTAAACAGACAGGGGCACATACAGAAATGCATTGAGTTCCAGTTACTCTGGGTACAATCTTGTCTTGGCATAGCGACCAATTTACCACATCCTCATTTATCACAGTGGAAACGTACTATAGTCTAGCTGTCATAACTATCCATTGTCTATTGCTGAAAATATACATATACAGTGTAAGAGCGTTTATATACTGTATATACGTACGTGTAATGTAGCACAGCTGAACATATATACTTTATAGTATATATAAGTAAAATGATATCTTATTTTTTTACTCAAAGATATGTGTGGCACCTTAACAGTATTTGATCGAATATAATCTGGGATTGAGAGGGAATGTTGCAGCCACCGTACATAGTAGTTGTCGTTCACACATTTTCCCAGAAACCATATACTTGTACCATCCCTCCCTTTGCACACTTAATGTCTACTACGTTTTAGGATTATCTTAATTACCTTTAGTTTTGAAGTAGTACTGCAGTTATTGTGTATGCTAGTGCATTGTTTGCCCCTGTGTGATTGGTGTTGTATATACCTATTACTTTAGGACAGGGTTGTACTGGGGACAGGAAATGCCCTGCGGTTAGTGTAAGAACATCTTTTTGTGGCATTGTGTGAAAATGTGTCTTTGTATGCATCAAGGTAATGTAATGCACCTCTGTGTGTATGTTTTTGAACATGTTTTACTTAAATTGTTAATGACCCTTCCTCTCTTCCTCCAGCCATGGAGAGTGCCATTACGTTGTGGCAGTTCCTGCTGCAGCTGCTGCTGGACCAGAGTCACAAACATCTCATCTGCTGGACGTCCAACGACGGAGAGTTCAAGCTGCTGAAGTCCGAGGAGGTGGCCAAGCTGTGGGGCCTGCGCAAGAACAAGACCAACATGAACTACGACAAGCTGAGCCGGGCCTTGCGTTACTACTATGACAAGGTAGAATCTGTAGGATATTAGTACCGTCTATTGTCACTTCAGTCGTAGAGATTTCAACGTGAACTCTACCTGTTCAGAGATAATTCTGACATCCCTTTGTTTAACTTCCCCAGAACATTATCAAGAAGGTAATTGGCCAGAAGTTTGTCTACAAGTTTGTGTCGTTCCCGGACATCCTGAAGATGGACCCAGCGGCGGTGGAAATGGGGAGGGGCTGTGAGGAGGCCGGTGGGGGGCTGTCTGAGGGGGAGGGCGAGGAGGATGGAGCCCAAGGTCTACTGGGCAGGAACCAGTACCTCCACTCAGGCCTATACTCCTCCTTCACTGTCAGCTCCCTGCAGCACTCCCCGGAACTGCCCCGCCCCCCTGACCTGCTTGTACCAATAAAGATGGAACCCAGAAATGACTCCCCAAATCACCACGACGACAACCTCACGGTCATTCGCTTTGTCCAGAACCGCGTCCACAAGGGCAGGCCACTGCCGGTGGTGTCCCTGCCCTCCACCCCGCCCCCTACCTCCACCGAGGGCTTCCAATCGTTCAAGCTCTCGCCCAGGCTGGCCCACTCCTCCTCCTGCTCTTCTTCTCCCACACATAGTCCCGTCCACTCGCAGTGGAGAGGCCGCAGCCCCTTCCCTGACACTGAGGAATCAGAGCAGAACGCTCAGCCGCTCAACCTATCAGCCGGTCACCGGGATCGGGCACGCCATACTCCCACGCCCGAGAAGAAAGGCTTAACCATCAGTGTGCCACCTAAAACCAGGAAACCCAGGAGCTTAGATATCTCTGCCCCCTCCCTTCTCTTGGCAGGAAGTGACATCGGATCTATAGCCCTAAACAGCCCAGCACTACCCTCAGGATCGCTCACACCAGCCTTCTTTACTGCACAGGTCAGCCCTGAATACACCCACATAATCACCCACACACACACACACACACACACACACACACACACAGACACACAGACACACATAGACACACACAAAGTAGGAAGATGCTGCTCTTATTGAACGTAAGGCGTAAAACAGAAGGAGGCAACTGTCTAAATGTCTCAGTATTGAGACTGAATGGAAATTAAGAAAAGGTACAAATTAAATAGAAAGAGCGGTCGAATGAAAGCGAGGGGGATGAAGCAAACTTGGAGGCAAATGGAAGGAGGATTAGAGTGAAATGTAGCAGTGGGACAGAGGGAAGGGAGAGAAAGAGGTGAGCGGAAAGAGAGAGTAAGGGCGGGGTGGTCTGTAAGTGAAGCCATATGTTCCTAAAGCTCCTGAATCACCAGAGTGTGTCTGGGTCCTCTACCAACAACAACCCCAACCGGCAGAAAGAGAGAGGAAGACGACATTACTAGGCCAATATAAAACACAACACATAACACCCGACTATTCCCACTCACCCTAGCATGCCTGACATGGATTGTACAGTGCAGAGTTCTTTACGTTTGCCATTAATAAGTAGATTCTACTAGAGTACTACTTCCTCCCCCGTCTCTGTTGCTGACTAAAAGCAAAAACACCCTCGCAGACTTGAATGACTGCATCACGCGGTGTGTGTGTGTGTGTGTTTGTGTGTGTGTGTGTGTGTGTTTGTGTGTTATTGATTACTAATCGGACAAATTACAACAATTGAAACTTTGAACTGAATTTCAAACTGCTGAATAATTATCATTGCAAATAATGTTTTTCTCTGTGTAGACTCCGTCTGGTCTGCTGCTCACCCCCAATCCCTTGCTGTCCAGTATCCATTTCTGGAGCAGTCTCAGCCCTGTGGGACCCCTGAGTCCAGCTCGCCTTCAGGGCCACGGCCCCCTCTTCCAGGTAACACACACACACTTCGAGGATTTGGGGACGAGAGAGCTAAAAATAATAGGAATATGAAAACACTGGATGGAATAGGATGGCACAGAGGCGTGAAGAGATTTGTTATTGAGATTTATTATTCTGCTCGTTTCAAAGATCTCCTCTAAATGGTCAACTAGGCTAGGACAAAGAGATGTTGGGAATCCTGACTGGTCAGTCTCTTTTAGTCATCAAGGGATTGTGTGGTATATGTGTGAGTGCATGCGTTTGCAGGATTTGGGTTCTCTTTGACGGTGTAAGTGTGTGTGTGTTTATGTGTGATTCACTGTGCGCACGGGTTTCAAAATAAGCTACAGATGTTTCCTCTCTGGTGTGGATGGAAGAGGGGGGCAGCTTCCTGTAGGGGCAGAGGGGGAAGGAGTCAGGAGCCCCACCCTCTCCCATCAGCCCTTTAACAACAGGAAGTGCCTCCCTCCGCACTCTCCCATGGTGCACCAGCGGTCAGGACAGACTGGCGTAAAAGCAAGCCACAGGCACCATTTCAAGTGGAGCTCAAACTCAGAACTATGAAATAAATACCATGACCGTCTCCTCAGATTATGTGTGCCCACAATTTAGGTACTCTTATTCACATTAATGAAAGGCTGTGTAATGGACATAGGATTATCAGAGGTGTGTTAATATCCCGGGCATGGTCTTCTTAATCTCGTAAATGTAACTTTAATGAGAACTGTGTTCTTCCTTAAACCTTTTCAGTTCCCTACCTTGATGAATGGACACATCCCTATCCCTTTGCCCTGCCTGGACACCTCATCCCCTCTGCTACTCTCTCACAGCCCCCACAAGTCCTGATCACCCATCACCCAACTCAGCAGGACTGCTACCCCAAGGTCAGGTCAGGCCAAGCCTATCTGGCTGGCACGATATAGTCAAACCCAAACAAACGAGGACTACTGGTATGTCCATCAGTGGCTGACACAGTGGAAATGACGGGTTTGTATTGTGTCTATTTCTTAATCTCTAGATCGCTATTGCTTTATTTCAATCTGAACAAACTAAAACCAAAATACCTTTGAATACCCTTTATGTGAGTCAGGTCTCTTGTGAAGATAATACTCTGCTCACATTTCATTACAAGTTTACTGTATTCTCATCTCATTCCAAGGGCGTAAACCCCAGTGCTTCAAATTGATCTGTATTTGCCCATCATCAGAATTATGTTTGCTGTGTTTTCTTTATTTACACAGCCCTGCCAAGATTCCTAGAAAGAGGGCCACGCATCGTAACGCTTTATCAATGTTAGTATCGTCAATTGTGTTGGTGGGATACATCGATACAAGGCTGTGAACTTGTTTGTATTGTTCTGGCTAAGTGTTTTTGTATTGATTTGTATGGATTTGTAATATACTGTACTCTATGCACTGTGCTTTTCTTCTACCGGCTGTGCCTTCTTAAATGTAAGAGTTATGTAAATCTATTAACTTCCAAGTTATAAAGTGGTTTTATAGACGAAATTCCAGTTCAACATTGAACAAAAGCTTTTTTTAAACAGCTTTTGATTATTTTTATAAAGGAATTGATACAATATATCATCAGTTATTTTGCTTTTTTTGTTGTCTGATTTGAGAGAAATTTGACTTTATGTTTTGAACAAAGGGCATTAAATGCTAAATATTTATTTCATTGTGTATTTGAAAACGCACACACACCCCAACAACAATAATTACACAGACACAAGTATTTATCAAACAGACTAAATTTACTTTGATGGTTATGAGAAATAAATAGTTCCAGTAAAAAGAGTTACACGGTCACCAACTGTCTACTTCTGTTGTCCGACCGCACATGTCAGTGTTCCAGAGACGTCGAGTTTACACCACAACAAACGCTCCATGCATCAGACACACACAACCAACTCTCCTCTCTTTCTCTCTCTCTTTCTCTCTCACACACACACACACGCACATACAAATACACACACGCTTGTTCAGCTAAGCACTGGTCATTCTTAAACTTGAAAAAGTACAGTATTACAATATTAATATATATCACTGTCAGTTGAAAACGTCGCAGCGGCCTGTTAAATCTAAAATGTCTATTTGAAATAATGTCTTTGTCATCGGTATGTGTACAAATGCTGGAAATAGATAGTAGTGGTCCACTGCAGACTGTGAAACAATGACTTGTTTTGGAGTCCTTTTGAGACACGGGGCTGCACGTGCCCCTAAACATGCCACACCGACACTGTATTGACAAGGGGAGATCATCACAGACACGGAGAACACTAGCCTTAATACTGTCGGGTAAACTCTGCAATAAGACCAGGGGAGGGCACTGAAATACACTTCAGTCAGTCACTGCAATCCCTCCCATCACGCAGTCCCCTGGATAGTCGCAGAGCACAGCTATTCTGGAAATAAAGCAATCAACTACAGTTAGAGGATGCACAAACCACGGCTCATGTAGCTAGGTCTCCGAATGCAGTAAGGAAACAAAGTTGAAGTTGCATAAAAGCACTGAATTCCAGGCAATCAAGGGGGAGAAAAAAAGGGCATTGGGGGGAGAGAGAAGGACGTTGACGGGTTCCTGTGGGAGATCACATGACTTCCAGTGCTCCTGCCTTTCTCTCCTCCCTAATTCTTGCTTTCCTGTCGTCACGACAACTAGAGGGAGGCCGGAAATGTCATGGGGAAGAAATACTTCTCCAAATGCATGTTACGTGTTGCTATCGGTTAGGAGCTACAGAGGGGTCTGCATTCTCCCAATCGTTGTGTTTATTGGCCCCCGTGACCCAATCACTACCTCAACATGTCAGAATCCTAGCATCAGCAGTTCCTTTTGAAAGCTTTTGGAATTCTGATGAAAGATGCGGGGAAAGTCCTGTCCCAAGCAGAGGTTCCAACGGTGCAAGTTCACCCAGCATGTCTTTCTCTCTCCGGTTCCCTTTTCTCTCTCCACTTCTCTCCGTCTATCTCTCTCTCTTTCGGTCTCTCTGTCCCTATTTCTCTGTTTCCCTCTTTCCCTCTCCCTCCCTCCCTCCCTCCCTCCCAGTTCAAACTGGTGTTTTGACACTACCAGTGGGAAGCTCAAGAAAACACTTTATAATAATACGAAGTCCAAAAAATTATATCTATATATAAAAGGCATTCAGTCTTCAAAACACAAGGACAAGCACAACAAGAGCAAAAGGGGTACAGCCAGGCCACCAACATCAACGTCAGTGGAATCAAAAATAATGAACCAGAATCATAACTATTATAACAATACTATAACCGTAGTGACTGGTCGGGCTGTGCATGGCGTCTGAGTTCACATCATATATATGTATACACACACACACGGCGTGTTAAATACAGACAGTAGTAGTTTAGCAGCAAAAATACACCTCCCCTTTTCATAGCTTCAAATAAATAGTCAGTCTTTATCCCAACACAACCCAGAGTTGCTTGCTCACTGTAGAGGAGAAGGTCATTGGATTATGTGTGTGTGTGTGTGTGTGTGTGAGTGTGAGTGTTTGGTGGAGGGATCTGTCCAGGGGGAGGTGGGCTCATGCGAGAGGGGGGAGGGAGTGGAGAGGCTCCATCCTGGTCCATTTGACCACACAGGGGGATGGGTGGGTGTTGGGGACAGTCAGAGCAGACTGCCTTCTCTCCGGCTCCAGGAGCAGAGAGCCTAGAAGAGCATGCTCTGTCTTCTGTTCTTGCTGTTACCTGAGGGAGACATTAAGCGAGGTACAAGGGAAGGTCAAGAAGGTGATGTGAACTCAGCATGATGCAGGTGTACAATTACCTGTGTGTATGTGTGTGTGTGCATGCATGTGTATGGTACTCACTTGAATCTGGGTATGAAGAACTCCGATAGCCAGGGTCTCTCTGCAGTTGAACATCCTTTATTGTGAATATTGATATGACTGTAACCAAAACGATATGCACAATTAGATATTAATTGATACAGGTTAATCAGGCCATTTTGTTTTTTTGCAATTCAAATGTGACAGTAGACAACTCACTTTCTGGCAGTGTGTGCACCCTTTGGCCAAGGTTTTTGAAGTAAGCGTGCTTCATAGAGTCATCAGCAGAGATCCTCTTCTTGGACTCATACTGGGAAATCAACGTGTGGATTTGTTAAACGTAGCAAATGGATAAAAGCACATTCTGTCTAATTAAATAAAGCCACACTATAACACTGAAATGCAAATGACTACATTCTGCCTCCTGTTGACTGTTCTTGGTACTGCATCTATGTAGTTTCTACGTTTTTTCATATTTTCTTTTATATAAAACTCACTCTTAGAAATGATAGCAATAGCTCAATGCCTTCGGTGTCCAACCTAAAAGGGAGGGAAGAAGAAAGACAGATCGATGAGATCACAGGTTTTACTGTCTGTGACTGGTGACTGACGGGGAATTGGTGGCTCATGGGAGGAAGGAAGTGGAAGGTTGTTACTGAAATGTTCCACAGGATTTCCTGTCCATGGCACCAAGACACATAGCCACACGGAAATATTATAATAATAATAATAACTTTAACTTAAGAGAGCCTTTCTAAAACCCGCTTTTAGAAATATATATAAGGCACTGAAATATATACGGCACAATCACGCGCACACGCACACACATCGTAGTTCTCTCAAATACCACACACACTATACCTTGGGGCATGGTTGATGAAGGGCTGGGGCTTGTATTTGGGGAAGTTGTAGGATTTGAACTCCTCAATGGAAGAGATGCCAGGCCAGTTGTCCTCCGTTGGTGTGCCTTTGCCAGGGAAAGGACAAGTTAACAGAGAAACAACAAGAACCTCCGGAACTGCCAAGAAATTGGTTCAACACTAGATACTTGAAGCCTTGTTGGACCACCTGGATCAATTGAAAAGGTCAGTGGTTCACCAGGCTAGGACACTTACCCAATAATCTGAATATAAGGTGGAGCTCATCCTCTACAGTGGAACCAGGAAACAGAGGCCGACCAGCAGCCATTTCATAGAATATACAGCCAACACCCCTACACAAAGGGGGACATTAGCCCTCCGTGGTTAGAGACTTTATCAATATGTTTACTAAACCTGTTAAGTAACTCTACAGATGACCCTAAGGGCTGAAAGGCCATAGGATGTGGTGTTAGGGTAGGCTTGCCTCTTACCACATGTCTATCTGAGTAGAGTATTCCGAGGAGCCCAGTAAAACGTCAGGGGGCCGGTACCAAAGTGTCACAACCTCATTAGAATACGTCTTGGTAGGCACTGATTTAGCCCGGGCCAGACCTGGGACAGTACACAAGAGGAGGTTACTTAAAATGTTTCTATTATCATCCAGGTTGGCTCACTTTCCACAGGACCACTTCTTACCAAAGTCAGCTAGTTTGAGTTCCCCCTTCTCGTTGATGAGGAGGTTCTGAGGCTTGAGGTCTCGGTGGAGAACTTTCCTCTTGTGGCAGTAGGCCAGGCCCCTCAAGATCTGGAACAAGAAGATCTGGAAGCCCACAGACAAGCAAGAACATCAGCTACAGAACTTTACTTTAAGCCCATAAAGGAATTATGAAATATTAAAAAGCCAGAGAATAACTTCGTCCTCACCTTGACATTTTGCATGCTCATGATGTTTCCACAATCATCCATGTACTGCTTCAAGTCCTTATCCTACACAGGAATTACAACAGGAGGTCGTTTAGAGCAGAGAGTGTATTCTATAGATTATATGTAATTATTCCTTTCGATAGAATCAATTGCAATTAGCTAAAATGGCATGAACTACTAAGGCCAGGGTGCACTTGAAATGAAATTACTCACCAGGTATTCAAATACAAGCGTGAGGCTCTTTTCCGTGTGGACAATGTCGTGCAAGGTCACAATGTTGGCGTGCTTCAGGTCTTTCAAAAGTGAAACTGAGGAAAAAAAGACGAGACGATTTGAATGACAAAACTGGGACAAGCTCCAATTACAGACACAAGATAGAAGTAAAAGCAGCTGAAGTAATGGCGTGGGGATTTGGGTGGATGAGGATTTGGCCTCTGTACCTTCTCTAATGGCAGTGCATGGCGCCCCCTCCTCGTGCTCTAGCCGAATCTCCTTAAGCGCCACCAGGTTGTCGGTCAACTTGCTGCGCCCCTTAAATACTGTGGCATAGGTCCCCTAAAAACACACACATAAATCCCAAGACATGGTCAAACCAATGAACAGAACTGAGTCTGGCTTGGTTACATATTCTGTAGTTGCAGACTGTGACGAACACGACAAAAAAGTACAACAGTTTGCGTAGGGGCAAAGCAGTAACACTTAAAATTTTGCGCAAAATACATATTATATGAATATCCTGAGGGGTTGCGGCTGTCAAAGGAAATTGTTCGGTTTCTGTCTGACCTCTCCAAGTTTGTCCAGTTTGATGTATGTCTCCAACTTCCCAAAGCCAATCTCCGACTGAGAAAAGACCCACAAAAAAACAAGCATGAGTTAACTAATATAAGCATGCCAGTTTTCCAGTGTCAGTCAGAAGCATAACAAAGGAAAAGCATTTAAGTATAGACGATTTAGATGCACACCAGGCCAGTTGCCATGGAGACAAGCACAGGCGAACAGCTAGAGTGATCTATGTAGAGTATGCTGCAGTCTCTTTCTTTCTTGTCACTCACACACTCACACGCACGCACACGCGCACGCACACGCACACGCACACGCACACACACCAGGGAGGCTCTGCGTGAGCGGCGGCTGAGGGGCTGGTCAAAAGGGGGGCTGCTCAGCTGCAGCTTCTCCAGGTAACCATCAGGAATACGGATGTCAGCGGGCAGGGATAGACGCTTGTTCAGGTCCTATAGAAGAAAACAGAAATAGCTTAGGTTAAGAGGGATGAGTATACCGTGTGTGTGTGTACGTGTGTGTGTGTTTTCTTATTTGTGCATTTTCGTGTGCCGTGTGCATCCGTGCGCATAACAGCCAGCGAGGAGCAGAAGAAAATGTACTGACTTCACCCACGCACTTTCCGATTTCATCTCCTCCCACTCCATAAGAGCAAAGGCAGTCAACAGTCACCATGTAAACATAATCTCTGAACACAAGTGTGACAAGACACTAAACAACCACACCAAGTTTGGCACCCAAGGGGTTAGAAAATCAACCAACGCTCCCGTAGATTAGCTCCAATTCACCAGTCTTGTCAAACGGAGAGCGGAGGGCGACGAAATTCTCACCTCTAGCGTGTGGGGTTGCTTGTGTGGGGGTGAAACGATTGGCTATTTGTGCGTGTGTTTGTGGACCTCAGGGCTGCTGCTACTTGATCATCATTTGAGCCTCAAGTGCCTTAAATCCCTTTCTCTCCTCACAAGACGAGCTAAGCACCCAGCATCAAGGAGAAATTGGTCAGTGTGTGTGTGTGTGTGCGATTGTGTGTAGAGACAGATGCCATCCTACTCAGACACACGCAGGGACTGAGCTTACACATGCACTCAGTAGCCACCAGGGGGCAGAGTGTAACCATGTTGATGCTAGCATTACCTCCACTGACACGATCCTATGCGCATCTTAAATATGAGAAAAGATTTAGGCTGGATTTATGAAGCTAATCTCGTACGCCTTGTGAGGATTGCCACAATGGAAAGGTCCCTGCTCTAAATACGTTTGATGAAAGGGCAGAGGCAGCAACCTTGGTGCAGTATGTGGGAGTTGATAAGGAGGCCCTGTTGCCCACAGCCTCTCACAGGAAAAAGGTCTAATACACAAGGACAAGCACACTCTTCTCAGAGCAAATCGTAGTGCTGCCTGTCTGCCTGCCTGTGATCCCAAGATGACGAGCAGGAATTTGACCGGCCCGTGCAATCCGCAGACAGGATTGTGTGGAATCTTTACACCCGGCATGGCAAGCATGTCTGAGATTACATGCTGGCATTCCCAAACACACATGCATGCACGCACGCGCACACACACATACACAAAGAAAAGCACAAAATATTCCATAGAATAGAAACCATACTGCTATAACCCCGAGTGCATCTTTCTGTTATATCACCATCCCTTCCTCCCTCCCTCCTTCCCTGAAACTCTCTCTGTGGCTGTGCTCCTTGGGGAGCGGGGCTGATATCAGTGTCATGCCACACAAACAGAGAAAGCCTATTAGAGTGTTCCCCTCTGGTTATCTCTGCACCCCACAACAGTCCAATGGGGAGGGCCGGGCCAATGGGGGTTGGGTGTGCAGGGGTGTGTGTGTGTGCCATTTTCATACTTGTACATCTGTTCCAGTGTGCTTAGCTAGTTGCCCATGGATAGCAGCGGGGGAGTCCAGTACTGCAGTGTTGACCTATCGAGAGGAAAATCATTCCTCCCTTGTCTGTGTGGGAGTCTTCAACAGGACTGCACTGTGCCCTGATCCCCACTGTGATTACAGAGCCGGGCCAGCAGCCTAGAGCCAACACGGCCTCCAGATCATTTACTGAGCAGTGTGAGAAGATTTATTACGCTCTCTGGAGAAGATAGTAAATCAAAGGTGTTGAGAGTATGGTGTTTGGTTTGGATGTGTGTGTGTGTATGTGTGTGTGTGTGTGTGTGCCTCACCTCCATGGAGATGCGCCGCTGGATGCGGTTCCTCAGACACACACCGTTGGGGGACTGCACCTCGTCGGAGGACGTGCCGGACGCCTGGTCACTCTCTCCGTCGGAGCCCATCTTCAGGTTCTCGTGCACGATGTCTGGGGAACGGACGAGAGAGGAGAGGGTAATGAGCTCAGCACCACGGTGTTCAGGGTACAGGTACCGAGGTACAAAGGGTGAGACAAAAAAGAAAGATCAGAGGAGAAAGTAGAGGGGGGTGGGGGTGGGGGTTGGGGGGGTGGAAGAGTCTTTTAGAGGAGTAGTTTTACTGCCACTCTTACCCCGCTGACCCCCACCCTTCTCTCTCTTTCTTTCATGTTCCCTCACAGGTCCTGCTAACCCCCAGGCCAAAGATTAAACACTTATGCCTGCCCTCTCTGCTTCCTCGAACGCCATTAAACTACTGACACACTCACTGCCTTCACAGCCCAGTTGCAAACAAACTGAATACGCACACACGCACGCACGCACACACACACACAGAGAGAACTATCCAGAGACAAACATATGCAGACCGACATCATACCTAGGTATTGATGTTTAACCACAAGCTTGACCTTGCACGCACTCACTCACTCACTCACTCACACTTACTACAGTGTTAATGAGTAGCGGTGCTTGAGAACGCATCTCCGTCTTCTCTCTGTCATCAGTATGCCCACGCCTATGGCACTGTGGCCTCTCGTCATCCAGCACACAGTGGGGTACACTCTGAACCCTACCATACTCTCTCCCGCTTGACCTCTCGCTCGCTCCGTTCTCCTTCTTCGTCCCTCTCTATCTCTCATTTCTCTATGTCCCTCTCTTTAACCTCTACCTTCTAACCTGCTCATTTCTCCCAAGCTAGGTTTCCCTTCATTTATTCATCCACGGGTGGCATACGCCTTCCTCCCACTCTTTCGTCTGCTCTCTTAAAGACGACTTGTGTTCTACTTCAGCAGGCGTCCCAGAAAAGCGATGTGCTGCAATGCTGATGGTCCTATATTTAGGTCAGGCTCCACATTAGACAACTAACTGTGTCTCTAAGTCCTCGGCCGCATACATTGTTAAAGACACATTTTTGTTTACTTTACAGCGGTGTAGTGGCAACCACAACCCAAAAACAAGTGCCAAAGCCTGATCACCATGGACTCAGCGCGACGCTCAAAACATGTTCATACACGTAGCCAAATGTCCCCGCTGCTAAGCAGACACACGCAAACACATGCATACATAAAATGACACACACATCACACTTGCTCATTAGCCAAGAGTAAAGAGGAAGGTTGAGTCACCAATGTCATCTTCCACAGAGCAGAGAGAAAGAGGGAGAGGCCAAGATGAGGGGAGACATGGAGGCAGTCAGAGAAGAAGTAGTTTGTGACAGTGGACGCTATGACACACTTCCTGTTTGTTCCCGGACCCCATCTGCTCTCCCACAGCTCATTTCCTCCTCTATGGTGTGTGACGGAGTGTGGTGGTATGTGTCTGTCTGTCTGTGTGTGTGTGTGTGTGTGTGTGTGTGTGTGTGTGTGCGCGCGCGCATCTCTTCTATAACTCAATGTGGCCATCACCAGTTAAAAAATTATTTCAGGACATTTTCACAGCTTTATTATGAGATATGTGGACTTGGAATAGTGTGTGCGTTTGCATGTACAACTCTATGCTGGTCATCAATGACTATAGGAGGGAAAACACATTCTCAGAACGCGAATCTGTAACCATTTTATCACGCAACGTTTTACCAACAGAATTACCTTTGATACCCATCGAAAAGACTTCCACCACTCGGGCATGTCTGACAATGTTTGGTGAAAACTCGACCAATTAACCATTGAGACCGACATTACACCTGAAGCAGTCTCTTCATGATCCGTGTGGACGCACAGGGCGGATAGGCAATAAGGAGTAGAGAGGGGAGACACTCACCGAGGCGGCTGCCGTTGCGGGGCATGGCCATAAAGGAGCCCAGGCTGCCCCCGATGACACTGTGGGGCCGGCGCAGGGGCGGCTTCTTGAAGGAGCCCGTGTACTGGTGCAGGAAGGAGTGCATGCTGTGGGAGGTGGGGGGCCGGCCATTCCGTACGATGGGTTCTGGGAGCGGAGACACGGGCAGACAGTGGGCCGGTCAGTCGATGGCAGTCAATCAACACCATGGAGATCCATCGATTGAATAGCAAACGCATAGAGGGAGGGGTAGATGGATGGATGGATTTATCGATCTAAATCCATTGACCCATGCCCTCCACTCCCTCCAGCCCTCCAGATATGCATCAATAGAAGTGTCTACAGTGAAAATATATGTTTTGAGGTCAGTCCAACAAGCCAAGGCAGGGAAACTAACCAAGCTCTGAAACCAGTGGTTATGTTTAGCACTAAAGGAGGAAAGATTGAAGGTAATAAATCAGGTGGTTTAGTGTTAATGTGTTTAGTGTGTGTGTGTGTGTGTGTGTGTGCGTGTGTGTGTTAAATGTGCTTAGTGCTTACTCTGTGTGTGTGTGTGAGTGTGTGTGTATGCCTTCTCCCTCCTGCATCCTCTGCTGTACACCTGTGCCCACTCACGTTGATACTGCGGCCACCAGCCATATCTCCCGCTATGTGCGCTCAAGAGTGTGTGTGTGTGTGTGTGTGTGTGTGTGGGTGACTTGTCATCCCTGCTGTTTCTCCTGTTACATAACTGTACATGGGACTACCGTCTAACGCGGCGCTCCAACGCCATCCGCTCCATCTTCCTCCCTGCATCTTTCTCAGCCCATTGGCAGTCCAGCTCTAACTAGCTCATTAAGCACCCCACTCAATCACTCTAACGGCAGGAGGGGCACCACTGGCTGACAGCTACAACAAGCTTCTCTCTGGGAAAACTAAAGCATGTTTATGAGAGTGTTTAAGTGTTACTGAATGTGTGTCTGTGTTTATGTGTGTGTGTGTGGGGGGGGGGGGGGGGGGGG
>JAVQIZ010102113.1:0-25882 GCA_036023535.2 Galaxias brevipinnis | reverse complement strand
TATAAACTATGTTCTCTGTCTTTGGTCAGGTTATGTGGTGTACACAGGTCTGTGTGTCATCATGGTTACTATTTTAGGAATAACCCTGGTGATGTTTTATATAAAGAGAACGAGACAACCTCCAGGTAAATGTTACACTTCTGAATGTGAGTACACACACCCACCCACACACACCCACCCACACACACACACACACACAAACATGCTAACAAGTACCCACACACACTAAGACCCACGTGCACACACACATAAACAAATGCGCACCTGAACACAATCAAACTACCATGGAAACCATAGAACTCTGAGCTATTCTTTTTATGGACTTCTTCAAGGTTCTATGCTGTAGGCTGGCCTTTCTTTCATTGCCTAGGGTCATAACTGTGACAAACACACACACTTATCATATATTTTGTTTTTCATTCCACAGAGTCATTCAAAGGTAACATTGTTCAGGTAAGAGAGCAGAGGCCTTTCTTTTTCTCATAGCCTAGACAGAATGTAGACAATCGATACCTCTGCCTTCTTGTTATTAGATAATAAATTAAACATATTTGTTTTGTTATCCTCAGACTGTTGACTATGAAAACATTGGTCCAGAGTCAGTGTCCCAGTCCGGTCCAGCATCAGACTCCACCTATCAGAGCCTCAACCTGAACACCATGGACCCAAACCGAATCTACACCACTGTAACTCTCACCTGAAAACTGTATAAGGTGCTACAGCTCTCCCTTGTACAGACTGTGTTCCAGGGTTCTGTTGCAGGTCAGGTGCATAAGGGGAGGAGCTCGTAAGAGGTAACACCTGGAGCTGATTGAAGAATTGGCTATTTAGCTGGGCCTTGCTTGAGGCTCTGTCTTTCTCTCCCTAGCTCACTTGGCCAGCCTTTGTGGTTATCCTTGTCTCCATTTAGAGCACACACATTGCCATCTTTAGCTTGTTGTGTAATAAATCAAATTGGTGAACTCAGAACTCAGACTTGTCTCCATCTTTAAAACTTTTAATCTGCTGGTTAATAAATGGTTTAATCGGTGGTTAACACTGTTGCCTCACAGCAAGAATGTCCTGGGTTCAATCCCCACCTGACCCAGAGGCCTTTCTATGTGGAGTTTGCGGGATCTCCCCGTGCTCGCGTGAGTTTCCTCCGGGTACTCGGGTTTCCTCCCACAGTCCAAAAACATGCAGGTTAATTAAGTGACTAAATTGTCTGTAGGTGTGAATGTGAGTGTGAGTTGTCGTCTGTCCCTATGTGTCGGCCCTGTGATAGACTGGCAACCTGTCCAGGGTGTTCCCCGCCTCTCGCCCTGTGTCGGCTGGGATAGGCTCCAGCGACCCTAAGGATAAAGAGTATAGCTAATGGATGGATGGAATAATAATAATAAGAATAATAATACGTACGTTTCTGGGTCTTTAATTTTTATATTCATGTTTAGTACAATAAAACCTACTATACTACTTTTGCCATCTGAAAATAAGATGTGCAGTCCTATATGCTTTCCTGTGCTGGCTTTTTAAACAGAATGATAAAGTAAAGTTGCTTTAACATGAAAGGTTCTGACTATTTTCTTTATTGGTGAGCGTCAAAAGTTACTTCTGTGTTCCTGTCTGTATAGTAGGTGTGTATATGTTTGTCTGTGTGCATTCCTAAGAGGGTGAGAGAGGATCTGTAGAGAGATAGCGGTCATTGAAGACTATGATGAGAATACAGTGGAACTGTGCAATACAAAATTTGTAAATGTAGATCAGAGCCTCAACCCAGACACCGTAGACTAGAACTAAATCTACTCCACTGTCACTCTCACATTAAAACTGTATAAGGCAAAGTAGTAGTTAAAGGTTGCATATATCTTTCACTCTGTAATAAGAAGGAAGGCAGTGTTTTTTCAAAGCTTACCACTATCTTCACACTTATTGTAGTCCTCATCAACAGTTTCTTTAGTTATTTTTGGTGTGTGAGAGCGTACGTGTGCGTATCCTGTGTATCTTTTATTATATTGTACAGTGTCATATCATACATATATATATATATGTCATCTATAACAGATATTTAAAAGGAAACAACTTTATTTATTAAGCTGTGAGATAATAAGTGTCAACATTAAAATGAAGTACCTGGATTTGAATTTTAAAGCAGTCAGGCTTGGAGTCTCAGATCCTAGAAGTTGGTTCCATTAGTTTGTTGCATATTAGCTAAATGCTGCTTCACCTTTCTTAGTTTAACTCTTAAATAGCCTGGAAATAATAATGTGTCACATTCATGCATTGGAAATGGTCATTGACAGACTATCCCTACACTGATTCGCATTAAGGATGTTCCAACATTCAAGAGACAAGATGGGTTTAGCCGTATTGCTCAGGTAGAAACAAAGATACAGCTTCCTGATAATACATGTTTTTTTATTGTTCTGAATAACAGCAGTTATTTCATGGTATTCATGATAGTACCAAATCAAATCAAAATAAAACACGTCAAAATAAACTCAAGTCTCTCGACGATGTGCAAGCAGTACAGTGCAGAGCAAACCAATTGCAGAGGCCATTGTGGTTAGAAAGGCTAAGTACCACACAACACTTCCCCCACATCTTTGCTTTTGTCGGGGGACATAAATTGTAAGACTAACAGAAGAAGTAAAGAAGCCGATAAACTTTTTGCGGTTGCAGGGCAAAGTATTCAACTTTACACATCAATTTGATCATCACAATCTTTCTCAAAATGTGATTTCTGTGTAATGGACACCACTTGAGGTACTTGTATTGTTTTAACTCGGCCGTTTTAATTGAACTTATAGTTTGTATATAAAACAGAGTGAGCCAGCATGGACTATTTCATTGGAATGAGAAGAATCACGATTCACTGCCTCTTATCAGGTAAGGTTATTCTAAGGTTGTTCCAAATTGAATCAAGACAATAATCTAAACTTCAAGTTAACTTAACTTCTTCATTTTCTCCAGGAGCTTTGTGTTTTGTTGGGGCACAGAGCTTAAACATGGAAGGGTTTGAAGGGGCTGAAGTCTCAATAAGCTGCTCACATGGAATGGCAGGGACAAATGACAAGTACTTCTGCAGGGATCCGTGTACAGATAGTAGCCATATCTTACTCAGAGTCAAGTCTGGTGGACAGACAGAGACTGGAAGGGTATCCCTGAAGGACTCGGGAGAAGGAACGTTCACTGTAACCTTCACTAAACTCCAGATGTCAGACACAGGGTCATACTTGTGTGGAGTGGACAGAGTTTTCTGGGACACTTATCATAGAGTGCATCTCACAGTCATACCTGGTGAGTCAGACATATGAATGCTGCCATAAACTGCAGTTTTCTAAAGATGTTTCATCGAAATTTGATATAAAATCTGAGTTCATCAAATATTTTGTTCACCAAATACCTTTTACACTAAATACTTGACCCCTTTTAATCGTCTACCAAATTGCCCCTTACACATACAGTTACGACTACTCCAACAACTACAGTCACCTCAGTGCCACCTATTACCTACACGATCCAGAGTCTTACCATGTCAACACCTTTGGCGCCTGCAGCTTCTGCTAGTACAAACTCCTCAGGAAGTAGTCCAAACCAATTTATCTGCCTTTATACAGTATGTGCAAGTCCAAATTGTTTTCGTTCTCTCTCATTCTTTTAAAAACGTTCTTTTTAATTACTTTGCAGTTCTGAACAAGCAAGGTACAGAAGTTGTTCACAGCAGTAAGTGAGTTTTAATGTTTTGAAACAAACACAGAAGCAGGCTATCATGCACTATTTACACCAGGACCATGTCGTGTCTTTGGTTTTAGGTGCCATGCATGCTATTGTTGGGACGGTTGTCATGGTAATTGCAGTAGGACTTGTCGTGGTGATTAGCATCAAGAGGCAGAGAGGAAACAGGAAACCACTAGCAGCCAGTGATACTACGGGGCCAGATTCTACTGCTGTACGAGAGATGAGGGTTAACAAGCAATTTTTCAGCTTCAAATGTGAAAAGAAAGAATGCATTATTATTGTCTATGCTCCCCTTTCCTCAATGTTTACACTGCCTCCCAAAATAAGTATTATTATTTAACCATGAATGTTTTGAGGTAAGCAACTAACCATGTTAACCCCATTGACTCTTTGCTTGGAAGGATGATCGTGATTATGAAGAGATCCAAGATGAGGACCAACAGAGATGCAAAACCCCTAAAATCACCACCACAGTCTACAGTAGTGTCAGTCCATGCCACAATACCCCTGTCTCCATAGCTAGCCAAGTCAAAGTTAGTATACGCTTTGATGATAATGTCTATGCTAATGTTGGGGACACTGCAAATGACAGATATACTCCTGTGGACCGCCGCCTCAAGGATCATCTATCTGTTCCCATGACTTTCTCTACTCTGGACCCTCCCGTTGGTGCAACAAGTTGCTGTGCTGGAGAGCAATTAAAATACTCTATACCGGTGGAAAGATGCTCAGCCGCAAAGCAAAACAAAGGGTTATGTTATGTGCCCACTCCCAACTCTAAGTCCAGTTGTGATGAAGCCCAATCAAAACCGGGTTCTGTGTGGTTTGGTTTAAATCTCAAATAATCATTGTATATAAGAATGTGATTTTGTTCAACTCAATAAACCTCTTTAAATGTCTGTCCTTTCGCTTGTTTAACATTTTGTTTCACGTTTGCAATTATACATTATTGAATTAAGAAAAAACACACAGTCCAACCTTTAACTGTCTGTTTCCAGTGAGGTTGGATTTTGAAATGACTTTAAGTTTCAAATGAGCTTTACCTCACACAAACCTACAGAGAAGTTGCGACATTCAACAAGGCTGACCACCAAAGTCTGTATCTCCTGTGAGTGTATGTGTTAGCGTGAGTGTCTGTGTCAAAAGAGACAAACCGCTAAACATGTCAGAGGAAGAGCGAGGAGCTTTGTGCTGTCAGGCCTGGAACTTCACTCACTGGTAAAGATAAAAGGAGGCCCTGATTCAACTCTTATTTACCGTATAGATAACAGCTCTGAGAGAGATAAAGAGGAGCTTCTACATTCTACTTTTTCTGCTGTCTCTTCCAATGGTGTGAGTGCGTGTGTTTGACCTAGTTGTTTTGACTATCATGTTGTGTGTGTGTGTGTGTGTGTTTAACCTAGTTGTTTTGACTATCATGTTGTGTGTGTGTGTGTGTTTGTGTGCGCACGTGTTTTTCAAGTGCAACCCTATACAGAATCTTCATTTGGTTTCCCAGGTTAACGCTGTGTTCAAAGAGATTCCCCTCACAAACCATCAGAGTGCCCAAGTCCCTCCAATAAACCTGTGGTATTCCTTATTATCACCATAGTGCTAGTCAAGTACGTTCAGGATGGACTGACAATTTCTTTATTTTTACATTAAAATGGTTGAAAATGTTGTATTTATATAATGGAATTGGTCGACAGCCCTCAGACACAGTGGTATGGTAGTAGTAGCTAGCTATAGATTGAACAGCGTATGTCTCATGCATTTGTTATGTCCTCTTGGCCTTTACCCTTTTCAGCAAGGCATCACTCAACTCTTTTATTTTCCCTCGTCTTGACTCTCCCTCTCTAAAAACCTGACAGGCACTGAGTATCACTGAGGCTCCTCTGTAGTCTCGCCTACTTTGCTTTACAGTTGAAGTCAGATGCATATTTTATAGGTATACCCAAATAATACACAGAAAGAGAGCACAGGCTAAAACTGATACATGTTGGTGACATCCATGTAAGTTGACAGTAATGGTGCTGCCTCTCTCTCTCTTAATTTAAGGTTAATTTCCTTTAATAAAAACTATTAACGTATTTTTTTGCCACAGCTGTGTGTCCAATGTATCGAGGGTCACTTGCCATGTGGGCTCCATCCTGAATTATTATTTTTATTATTACTATGAAGTAAAGCTGACCTAGGTATTCCCTGACTGTGAGTTGATGTGCTCCAGGCTTCTTATTTCCAACGCTAAGATGAAGGAACCTGCTTGCTATACTGAACAGAACCTTCATATATACTCTGCCTCTGTAGTTGGCACAGGGAAGAGACAATATGATCATTGTGTTTGGGAGACTAGGCAACCACATCAAACAAGTCATCCTAATGGACACTGTGAACCTCCTCTAACTTCATTGGACATTGCACAATACAGGAAGTGTTAAAGTCCTCCCCAATGTTTACTTCCTGGTTTCTATTTTCTCCACGAGCCTGTTCCTAACTACTCGCACAATGTTTATCCTGGGCTCAGAGGAGATTACGATAGCACTGGATATTCTCACACACTTCTTTCCCCACTCTCTTAAGGTAACATACTTCTGTATTCCAGTTCTGCAAGGCATCCACTCATGATTTAGTCATTCATGTTTTTATCATTGTTCTTATTATGAAAGCATGCTCAATATGCTTGGCAACATTGTAGTATATAGGAAGGAAGTCTCTAACATCATTTGTGCTAGTCTTCCACCTCCTGTGGGTTGCATACATGGACTAAATTGACTGATTGTATCCACTGTTGTCAATCATTCCTGTTGACTGTTCAGGTGACTCTGGAGTTTTTGTTTTGTTTTAGGTGTACGGGTGTCTTTTCAACATCAACAAAGGCAAACCCCACAACATTGAGGTTATAGCAGACTCTTGGCCTCACTTCAAAACTATTGTCTGCAAACCAAAGCAAAAGGTTGTACTATACAAAAGGTTGTACTAAATAGATTGTACTATAGAAGCAGCGTTCCTATGACAACAAGGCTATGACTGTAGTTCACAGCTTTTAGCTAATGAGTAACGCATTGTTTTGGACATGTTCAATGCAGTGCACACTGTCATCTTACAATTACCACAGCATGACTAAACCCAGATCAGAATCAGAATCATAATTTGAATCCTTATTATTAAGTATAATTGCAAATACAAGGAAAGTGACCTGGTGTAGTTTGTGCATAAAATACACAAAAACTGTATGAGCAAAATAACAAAGTAAAGAACTATAAATAAAAAATAAAGTGTACGCTGTGAATGGTTAAGATTCAATAAGAGGGTTGGAGGCTATGAAAGGTTTTTGAGGCATCCAACATTATAATTTTGAATCGTATATTATAAATATGGGGGAGTCAGTGAGAATAATAAAAATAATATTTAATTTATAGGCGCCTTTCTACACATCCAATGACACTGTACATGGCAGTAAGTAAAAAGGGAACAAACAAGGGATAACCTAAGGAAAACAAGTGAGTTTTGAGACGGGATTTAAAAATGTTAATCGCAGGGGGAAGGGAATTCCAGAGAAGCAGAGAGCTTGTTTGTGAGTTCCATTGCAACGGGAAAGAAACTGTTCAGTTGGCCTTTGGCCAGATGGAAGTCTTTGGAAGAAGTGGTGACCGGGATCACCTTCTATGTAAAGAGACAGTTCATCAAATCTTTAAGAACATTCTTTCCTTTTCTGCCTCATGAAAAAACTGTATGTAAACATCTACAAACAGAAATCACTACTGACACAACGTTTTCTATTCCTTCTGCTGTGTTGTGATGATCAGGGCACATGTGACCGAGAGGGGGAGTTCAACATCCACAGCGTGTACTCCCGAGACAAGGAGAGTTTGAAGAGTCTGCTGGCCACCCCGGGGCTTCTTGACTGGGGCACCTACACTCTGCTGGCAGGTCAGGTCCAAGGCTTCTGGGAGGGAAGGAAACCTTCTTTTGATATTATCTTATCTGATCTGATCACTGTGCACAGACGTTGGTGTATGTATGTATGTATGTATGTATGTATGTGTTTGTGTATGTGTATGTGTATGTCTGTGTCAGACAGAGTGCTCGTTAACGAGTCTGCACGTTTTTCCCCAACCCTCCCCCATCAAAGGCATAGACCTGGACCAAATGGGTGCCGTAGAGGAACTGTCGGACCTCCACAGGGTTTCAACCAGAACACAGTGCATCATGCACGTTCTGTTTCTGTCAGATGCCAGTCCAATAAGACCCCAGGACAGGTAAGCTGCTCCCACAGGTAACAATGTTGCCAGGGTTGACCAGAAATACATTTTAAGTGTGATTCTCTATTTTACAGAATCCATTCTCCATTCTGTATTACTGACACTTTAAACTTTAGATGCACATTAAGCATATCAAGATAAACATAAAATTGAAGTGTTCTTCTAAACTGGACATTTGTCTATCCATCAGCTCCCACCAGGCTGGGTGCACGTTGCGACCTTTGACCCCAGATGACGCGGAACTGGTGAACCAGACATGGAAATATGGTGGCACCCAAAACAGTCTGAACTCCGTGCTGAGATACATCTCCCTCTACCCCAGCCTGTGTGTGGTGAGAGCGGGGGAGACGTCACCCGTGGCGTGGCTGCTTCTTTACCACCACGCTGCCTTGGGCCTGCTCTACACACTGCCCCAGCACAGGAACCAGGGCCATGCCAAGCTCCTAGTCTCCTCCATGTCACATCACCTGCTGAAAACACGTCACCCTGTGTATTGTTTTGTGGAGGAGGGAAATGAAGCCTCTTACAGGCTGTTCACGTCTCTTGGTTTCACACAGGAGCCGTGCTATCGGTCGGTCTGGGTGGAAGTAAACGGGGAACAGAAGTAAGTCAAGTGACACACAAGAAAGGAAACTAAACACTACACACTAATTTGGGGACATGGGGGTATTGTATAAAATATTTGATCAAAATAACACCACAGTTACACTCTAGTGATGTGTTGTCCCAGAATTTTGATATAAGAACTTTAGAGATTGAACAAGTGGGCTATCTATTTATTTAGCCAGTATTGCTTCCTATGATCAGATAGATCGATGAGATGATGATTTGATTTTAATCCAATGTTGTAGGTGCACTGCCTTTGGCCTTCTAACAAGAAGTCAGAAGTCCCAGTGTAAAAACAAATTGTCCTTTAGTAATCATAATAGTCATATGTTAATTATAATATTTCAGAAATTAACAAGGCTATTGCCTTTTTCAAGTCTAAATTTTTTTTACTTTAAAGCGTAATATTGCTTTAAAGGCGGAACGTTCGGCACGAAAGGCGAAGGGTCATGTGACAAAGTACGATCATTATTTACGGAAGTCATTTACAGCTTACTATTGATTGTGCACTTAATTCATTGAAATCATTTAAAGTTGGGCCTTACATAAAAAAGAAATGCCATTAACAAAGGCTGTTATTGTCCCCGGTAACGGAGCTGGTGATGTTGAACGAAGCAACTGGTATGGTTGGGCAAAAAAACAAATCAGTAAGGTAAATAATGTTAACATGCTGCACTGTTACTTTCTTTTTCCTTTTTTAAACAAATTATACCTTTTTTGGTTTGGGTTTCTTAAGTAAGTTGCAAGCTATTCCTGCCAATACTGTAAAGTTATATGCAACGCTTTGCAAAAAATAAATGTTCAATCACAAACCTTTGTGTTCCATCGCCAGATATTTCAATGTCGTAGCCAGACCATCGCATATATGTAGCTAGGTAGAAGGTTTAAACATATTTCTAATTAGCTTCACAATACAACGCTGATTATAGGTAGCCTGTATCTGCTACCTAGCATCAAGTTGAGAACTGCACCTATAGATTTTCTGATGGTGGACTGACTTTAAAATTGGATTGTCTAGACAAGAAAACAAACATTTAGTTCCTATTCCAAGTGATGTATCGAACAGAACTAGCTAACCAACTTGCAAAAGTAAAATACATTTACCGGATTTATTTCCCCCCGCCTTTTGAAAATGCAAATCAAGGCTGGTGTGCCATCTATAGATGCTCCAATACACTTTTCAAAATTTAATTTAGTTTTTCCCTTGTAGATTCCTGACATGAAATGTCTGCTGAAAAACATGCCTGATCCAGGTTTGTAAAGTAAAGTTTTATTTTTAGTTAGTTAGTTGATCCATGTTGGTAATGAACTAGTAATACCAGAGACCACTGTCCATAGTGACGGCCAGGGAGAGCATCTGGCTGCGCTTTATGGAAGAAGATCTCCAGTGTGATGAGGAGACGGTCATAATCGGCCACAGCTCTGGGGCAGCGGCTGCCATGAGGTAAGACTGCAGAAGTAAGAAGCAGTAAAGCACTGGGATTTGCCAACAGGTAGTAAACGTTACCTTTTCATTCTATCTCTGTAAAGGGCTGATTGATGAGGACCATACCATATATTAACTTCCTTTTGAAAAGCTATATGACATCTCCTAGAGCCAAACAGATAACAAAGTGTCCATGTAAGAGACATCCTGATAAGGAATAGAATGATACCACACAGATTAAATACTACCTCTGTTGGATGCTCCGTGTAAGGACTATAATTATATCCAATAGTGCCAGGCAGATGTAGTTATCAGCATTAGTAGCTACCTCAGCTGAACCTGAATTACTTTAGATCTTGAACAAACCAATCTCAAAATGGAGATGAGAGATTAGTTTATGCTGAGCTGGCCAATTCACAAACAATATGAAACTACGATCTATTGCTGCACTGATTTTATTTTTAAAATAACATTTATTTGTTGTTTCTAGGTACGCCGAAACACACAAAGTGTTTGCTATTGTTTTGGTGGGAGCCTATACTTCAGACCTGGGAGACGAGACAGAGAGGGAGAGCGGTAAGACTTCAGATTCAGAAATATTAAGATTCAGAAATATTAAGATGCTAATAAGTTAATAATTTACTCAAACGCACTTCTGTGTATTCATAACTAAACTCCACAGGAAAATATTCACACTCATTAAATTTGCATTCTTCCTAAATGTGTGTGTGTGTGTCTGCGCGCACGCGTACGCGTACGCGTTTGCCAGGTTATTTCAACCGGCCCTGGGAGTGGGACAAGATGCGTATGAATGTGAGCCACATGGTCCAGTTTGGCTCCACAGATGACCCCTTCCTGCCCTGGGAGGAGCAGCAGGCCGTGGCCGACAGCCTCAAGACTCAACTATTCAAATACACAGACAGGGGACACTTCCAGAACACACACTTCCCTGAGCTCATCGACACAGTGCAGAGACTCAGAGCTGCTGCTGCCTGATCTTAAGAGAGCTCGTCAACACTGTGACCCAGACATACTGCCTGAAACAGTGAACTCATGGAACTGCATAGACTGTTCTGCCAGATTCCGATCTTAAAGTTTGCCAAACATAGTTTTACAAGTCTTTTTTTTACAATAATTAATATAGAAGGTTGGATACTACTTTCAGTGGTAAGTGATTTCTGGCATTTGTAACAAGCTATTTAGCGTGAGTTGTATTGAATATTAAAACATAAAACATGTTGGTATGATTGACTCAGAAGTTTGTCTGGAGAGTTTAATTCATATAATAAATCTCATCTTGCATTTGAGATTTCTGGTCCGCCTTTCACGCACTTCTAGTGTGACAATTAATTTATATCATCTCACATTGCTTGGAGTGTTAGCATTATAATATTAAAGTATAATGTAACCCAAGTCTTATTATTTCAGTTTATTGTCTCTTGAATACTTAAAATATAGTCACGTCATTTCAATGCATAGAAACATAGCCTTGCCCTACGTACTCGCAAGTCATAGTAGAAATGTGTCAGTTTAAGTAACAATATCAAAATTTTTAGGATTAATTTGAGAATTTGGATTATCACAACAAAACTTTGAATAGGATGAATTTGCCCATGTTATTTTAATTTGGAGATTTATATATATACACACACACCGTACCAGTCAAAAGTTTGGACACTTTCCCATTCAGTTGACTTTTGACTGGTACTGTATATTATGCACAATGGCTATCTGTATATAGAAGCCACTTGGTGTACCTATACTGAGAAGGTTGTGTTTGTTAAGAATTATTTAAAAACATGGTACTCTCCAATTGAGTTCAAAACTACAACAATTTGAAAGATAACTTCCAAATTCATCATACAAGACAAAGCAGTCATGACTCAATTCTAACTGTTGCAGCAGTCTCGCTTGGCTTTTATTAAACTATAAATAAAACATGTTCAATATGCAACCAAAACAATATTACATTTACATTTTTTACATTTTCATTGCAGATTAAATAGGTGGGGGTCTTGTCAGAAGTCCAGCCATTCTGTCATGTAGACACAGTTAGAGGGGGAGATCTCCCCTCCTTCATGGCAATCATCAAACACCTGACAAGAAAAATAAAAAAGTTATTTAAATAAATTAGGGTTTGACGATACATTTCAATTCAGAGATTGCTATGGTCCTCAGAACACCGGCAACATATAACGACAGCTCCTATTGGTTACACCAGTGGTGCCGTGAACTGGAAGAAAAACTCACAGGACAGAGTCCGCAGGGCGCCTTGACCAGGCCGGTGGGTTGGATGATGGGGTTGACCCCACGGTATAGCTTCATCTGCCCGTCCACACTGCCGACCGTGCCCTCCTTGGCCGCAATGATGGTCATCTCCACCTTCCCGTCGTAGATCAGGGTGTTCAGGATTGTCTCAATATCCTCCATGGACAGGTCCACCTGGACTCAAAGGAAACACCCTTTAAATACTGTACTACAGAAAACATGTCAACAAAGGAAACACCCTTTAAATACTCCAGTAAACACGTCAACATGTAAACACTACCGATAATCAATAAGAATTATAGAAATACTTTCTCGATAACCATTTTCTAAATAAATTTGAATGGAACTAGAGGGCCTAAGGGATTCTTACTTTCAATAGGAGGAGAAGGGTATAGAGTTACCCTGCTCTAATATGGAGGTGTTATTAATAGGAGGAGATGTAGTAGGGATTCTTAGCTTGCTTAAGAGTTGTGGTGATTTTAACATGATAACAATTGCATTTTAAATTGGAATTTGTGCTGTTTTAACTGAATATTCTATGCCGTGTACGGTAACCTTGGGTGTCTAGAAAGGCTCCTATAAATGGAATGTTCTATAGAGGGATGTATGGCCTCTGACCTTGCTGATGCCTAGTTCACAGATGTACTTCCAGACCTCGTGTGAGGTGGCGAAGGAGCTGTTTCTCTGGATCATGGGGCTCTGCTTGCTTTCCCTCGCTGCCTCGGCCTAGAGACAGGATGAAGGGATTTGATGGGAGTGTTACAAATATGATACATACTAGCACCAGCTTTCATGACGGTCACTCACAGTATGTGCCTGATGGATGCTAAGATCTCACTATGCTTTTACAAACTAGTCACCATGTCACTATAGGTAGTTATGTAAATACTGGAAAAAACAGAGTAGAACTTTGTTTGATGACCATTAAATATTGATTGAGGAGTTCAAAGTTATGGGGGTGTCTGATAATTGGTTTAAAAAAGCAACTTATAATAACAGATTATGTAAAATGTGAGAACTGGTACAAGCCATAATGTTAGATATAATCATTTCCTTTTGTTTTAATTTGACAGTAAGCCTGTTGCCTCTATGTTTGTAAGCTCACCTTGCTCTGGAGAAACTTGAAGCACTGTTGATTGAGGACCTCCACAAACTCTGACTCAAAGTCCTGGTCGCTGTACCAGGCGCCCCCGGTTACAGAGCGGTCAGGCTGCAGGTTGTACAACATGTACACTTTCTTCTTTGATGCCTGAAAGGACAAAACATTACTTCACACCTACAGCACTGTTCCCCATCTGTCTATAGGAATGGTTTAACTATGGTAAATTTCAGGGTCTAAAACAGAATATGGCTATTTTCCATAGAGAATTTGCCTTTAGTAAAATAATTTACAATTATAAATGTTCACATTCTGGAAGGATCAGAATAAATAATAGTCATCAATGACTACTGACTGGTTAATTCTCTGATCTATCCTCCTGATGCATGTAGCAGTTACTCACAGCCACAGACTTGACGGCCTTGATCAGTTTCTTGCTTTCCAGGTTCTTCAGGATCTTGTTGATCTCGGTCAGTGGGAGGTTGCTCTTGTACCGGATGTCTCGGCTCCAGATTCCTGTAAGTAAACCCCGGCAAAGGTCATCAGAGCTGATTGTGAATAGCTTATTTAATCTGTGAAAACTATCAATTTATTTTCCCTTGCCACCAAATGCCATTTGATTTTCACTTCTAACAACACTAAACTACCGGGTACCCTTGTTTTCTAGTGTGCTAGACCAGGGAAAGTAGACTATGTTAGTGAGGTCACACTAAGGAAGTGTGCTAGACCAGGGAAAGTAGACTATGTTAGTGAGGTCACACTGAGAAAGTGTGCTAGACCAGGGAAAGTAGACTATGTTAGTGAGGTCACACTAAGAAAGTGTGCTAGACCAGGGAAAGTAGACTATGTTAGTGAGGTCACACTAAGAACGTGTGCTAGACCAGGGAAAGTAGACTATGTTAGTGAGGTCACACTGAGAAAGTGTACTAGACCAGGGAAAGTAGCTACTGAGGTCACGGTAAGGAGGCATGTCCGACCAGGGAAAGGAGTCTTACTCCTCTGCCTCCCCTTCCTCTCGCAGGGCCTACCTTTGTTCTCGGCGTCCTCGATGATCTGATACACAAGCTTCTCCTGGTTGTCGGAGCCTTTCATTTTACTGAAAGACACACCCAGAACGCAGCCTCAGTTCACATCAGTCGCACATACAGAGTTTAATCCACTTATTTAATATGATACCCACAGCCTCCCCTCCATATGAGTAAGCTGTTGTGTTAATAGGGTCATGAATGCATCACTTGTATGAACCTTGCAGTCTGTGCATCCTTCATCCTGTACAGAAGCCCAGAGCTGTTCCGCAGGAGGTCCAACTGACCCTGTAGAAAACGACAACAATGTAACCTTGAACCTGACTGACACACACACACACACACACACACTAGTAAAGAGCCTAAGTTGCTGAAATATACATTTATTAAGCAGTGCTGTGAGAAACTTGCAGCTTATAAGGAAATCCAGGACAATATGAATTGATGCCAGGAACATTGTGGGTTCACATCAACACATAACCTGCACATAACCTGCACTCTCTGTTCACTCTCGGACCGAAAGCAAACTGCCCAATTCTAAGGTCGATAAGGTTCAGTCTAATTGACATAGTCAAACGTATGTGTGGCATTGATTGATGCTGCTGGATTAACAGGGAGCACCTCTGAGCCAAGATAACATGATCTGAAACAGCAGCTAATAACGTGGGTCAGTGTGAGCAACATCGTAAACAACGTCGGACTGTTGCTGAACTGTTGTTTCTAGTAGTTTTCTCAATAGCAAAATACGTGAGCCCATATGTTTCAAGCTGTGTTCAGATGCTTTATATAAATACTCATATAAAGTATCTGAACACAGCTTGAAACATAGGAGCTCTGGTATTTTGCTATTGAGAAAACCACTGGAAACAACAGTTCAGCAACAATCTAACGTTGTTTACTGCCTTGCTCAGAAACCTGGCGTATCTGTTCAGTGCCCTACCTAGTTACATCACTCAGCTTTCCAACACTTCACAAGGGATACAGTGAGGTGATGTCAACTGCTTATGTAGAAGTAGAGTGTGCAAGGTTATTCCAGCGTTGACTTACCAGGGACAATAGTCTGTTGATGACCATAGCTCTCTGCTTGGCCTCCAACTGGGGCATGTCATTCTGAATCACCTGGTCTGTAATGCCGTGAGGAAACTGTTGGCATAGCTCCTTTATCCTGGGAGAAAACGAGGCAAATAAAGAAAACTATTAACAGCAATTAAATGATTTACTACGCAAAGTGTGCTATTGTCTTGGAACCTGAAATGTTGTAGCATGCTACACAGAGCCAGCAACTGATTGGTGATGTAGGAATTCATTCACATTTTCAAGTTCATTTTCAAACAATTAACTTTACTTATGGTGAATTTGATAGAAACATAAGTGTTAAAATCCAGAATTATGTAACGTTATGTACATGCCGAGAGAACAACGTTAGCCTAGAAAACAGATCCTGACTGTCTTGCTTTGAATAAGGTGTATGTGCTGAGCTAACTGGGTAGACTGGGAAGTTAGCTACAGAATTTCCATTACTGCTAACCCTAGCCTAGGCTAGTAACAATCAGTTGGAATGAACGGACCTGTTTTCTATTTCCGTAACATCTGTGGTTTCCTGCTTTACTTTCACGTCTGCCATCGTAAGCCCGGTAGTTAGTACATTAGATATAATATTGTCTTTCTTTTCTTTTTTTTTACTATCATTGATAGTATCGATAAGATGTAATTCCCTTTCTTCCTGGCATTACAACAACATTGGATTTTTTAAACACGCGAGTTTGGGTCCTAAGAAGTTGTGTGGGTGCATAGAAATATGGCACATAGACTGGTTGGTTTTAGCAACTGTCCCCACAATGAACGTATTAGCAAGCAAATCATTCATACTGGTGGAACTGATGCATCAAGTATGTGCAAGTGCTATTGCTTCGGTTTTCAGTGAGGTAATTTTAAGATAATTACCGGGGGAAAGTCCTAGCGTAGCACTTTATTTTGTAAACTCCTTCTAGTTTTTCCCTTCTTTGAGGATAGAGGCCCTAGAATTGCCTGTTCAAAAATAAATACGAAATCCGTTTACAGCGGAAATTATTACATTGTTGTGATAAATAAATTGCCATAATTTCCTGATGAATCAAATGTGATATCAGATACAAAAAAAATTAAATGTAAAAGATGAAAACAAATGATATAGATATTTTGTCAAAAGGTCCACTTCAATAAAAATAAAAAAAGAATTTTCTAGCAATTATTTCTCTGGGTTACGTTCCCATTCCCTATAGGCTGCACGCGTTACCAAGGGCGTATTATAGTGACCAATTGGCTTGTTAAACCGTGTCGCTAGATACATTGAGAAAAGAAATAACCAGACAATTCAACACAAATTAATAAGGTAAAATCCACTTGTTTCATTCTCGATTTGAAACTGATTCAAATAATGTTGATAATCGTGCTATTTTGCCTCTGAGTGATAATGTAATCGTTGCTTTGAAAGGTGTGATGTGATTTGCATGAGTTTTCAATGTTTCACTTGCCTGAACTTTGCCAGAATCAGTGAAACATGACAGCTGGTTCCATTGTGGTGCCCCATATTATCCCGCTTCGCTTTGCTGCTTTGGGAAAAGCAAAGCACGAGATTGACACAACTACTCCTGTGGAGATCAAATCAGGTAAGATTGCGGAAGAATGCATCGCATCACATATGGTCACATCATGTAAAGTCCATCACCAAAGGTAGTTAGCATTAGTGGTGAAGCCTGCATTTGTTGTGTGTTCCTGGTGTGCAGACACTCTTGATGTGGAGGTCTACTACACATTGGATGGGTCTAAGCCGGAGCAGGGGAAGAGAGCAGGGTGTGGGGAGGGCTCCACTCTGAGGTACAGCCGACCGGTTCTACTACCAGAGGGCAAAGTTTCAGTCAGAGCGCTTGCTGCCACCAGGTACTTGTCTGTCTATCTGTCTGTCCTGTCTGTCTGTCTATCTGCCTGCCTGTCCGTCCGTCCGTCCTTCTCTCTCTCTTTCTTTCTCTCTCTCTCTCTCTCTCTCTCTCTCTCTCTGTGTCTCTGTTTCTCTCTCACTCTATATCTCCGGGTCTCTTTCTATTACATTTCTTGGTGTCCTTCCTAACGGTTATGTGATCTGTGTTGACTCTCCCTCTGTAGTGACGGCAGACAGAGTGCAGTCGTGACAAAGGTCTTCCAGGTGGAGAATGTACCTTCTGTGGAAGCTGTGTCTGTGGAGGACAACGAGGTGAACTTCCAGAAAGAGTACCAGCAGCATCTCTCCAAACAGGTAGGTAGGACCTGTCACATCTCCCCATACAGGTAGGTAGGACCTGTCACATCTCTCCGTATAGGTAGGTAGGACCTGTCACATCTCTCCATACAGGTAGGTAGGACCTGTCACATCTCTCCATACAGGTAGGTAGGACCTGTCACATCTCTCCATACAGGTAGATAGGACCTGCAACATCTCTCCATACAGGTAGGTAGGACCTGCAACATCTCGTCATACAGGTAGGTAGGACCTGTCACATCTCTCCATACAGGTAGGTACGACCTGACACATCGCTCCAAGCTCAGTGTTAAGCTGAGTTGTAAGTTGGACAGGGGTGATTTTTTATTTCAAAGCGAAATAAAACAAAAGTGGTTTGGCCACTAAGTTAAGTGATGTTGTGTGTCTTTTCAGCAGGACACTGGAGAGGACGCATATGGAGCTGGGGACTCTTCCAGCCTCCCAGGTGTGTCACCTAGTGTGCAACTCTTATTCTGTCAACCGGGGGTGTGTGTGTGTGTGTGTGTGTGTGTGTGTGTGTGTGTGTGTGTGCTGTAGTGTATATGTGTGTGTTTCGGTATACATGTCAGGTAGGGTATAGTTACTGATGATTGCATGAATTCAACATCCTAATCGCTGAACCTCTACCTCTATGTCACCTCGGCGTAACAGCCTTCTTCTAGAAATAGTTTTACTTACAGTAGCACTCCTCTAACCTCTGTTTGTGTCTCTGCAGTGACCAGTCTGGAAGGACGAGACTCTAGCCTGCTTTCATCCCGTTCTCGTATGGTACGGCAACAATTATAATTGTAAAATAACAACCATGAAAGTTACTTGGCCTTCCGTTTCCATGGAGAACGAAGTGTTGTGTTTTTTTTTGTCCTTCAGAATAAGAGTTCAGACAGCGGACAGAGATCCACTATCCTCAGAGAGACAGACTTCCTCAGGTTGGCTGCGTACCGCAACATTCTGTTTACTGCGTTCAAGCATTACTGCATTCAATCCTTAATTTAACCTGAAAACAAAGTAGTATTAAAAGATGAAAAGGTCAAAACCCTTGCCCTCTGACCTCTGTAGGTGTACTAAGTGCCGGAGCCCCCGACCGTCTGACCCCTTTGCTCGCTTCTGTCTGCAGTGTGGGGCTGCTGTTCCCCCTGTGCCTGGTCAGAGGCTGCCTCCTGCTGCCGGGGGACAGGTACTGCACCTGCACTCACTGTTGTCATGAGCCACAACTGTCCTCTATAAGGTTTTGGTGACTATGTCACTGATGTGTGTGTGTGTGTTTCAGATGGCCCTGTGTGTGCAGTGTAAGACCATGGTACCAGGGAACACCCCATCTTGTGTGATTTGTGAGACTCCCTTGGATCCCCAGTACCAAGCTAGTCTCAGACTACAGGTGACTCACTGAAAACGGCAAAACCCAGAAAATATTCTCTTTTTATTTGACAGCCCTGCTATGATTAATTTAGGCAGACATTTGTTCTGTGTCTATTGTTACTATTACACTTTAAGTGATTAAACAGTTTGTTTCTAGTGGCCGTGATATGCAACAATATCAGTTCTAATCTTCTTATAGTTATAAACCTAAAGTACCTCTGTGTTCTCTGTGCTGTGCTATGCCGCGATAGGACAAGGTGATCTGTCTGTCATGTGGAACAGGAAATCCCGGCCACATCTCGTTCTGTGTGACCTGTGAGAGCAGTCTGTCGCCATCGGCCACCGTAAGATCTGACGCTTTTACAGGTGTCAATATAAATCTCTACTGACTAGCTGCAAATCACCACTGACTCCTATAAATAACTACTGACTGATTTAAATCAGTGACACCTGCTACTTTGATTGTTTCTATTTGGCCCCAACCCCTTACTATAAAACACAACAGAATACTGTTTTATAACAGGGTTTTAGAACAGTGTGTTTTTATAAGAGGGTTTAAGCTTTAGGATGTCCTAACTCTTGTGCTTGACCAGACGTTGCAGAGAGCTGACAGTGCACCTCCTTTACCGTCGGGACAAACCAACATGGTGTCCTGCTCCAAGTGCTGTCGACTGAACCACTCCGACGCGCGGTACTGTGACTGGTGTGGAGCCAAGGTAGAGCCCTCGTCCGTCCGCGCATCCCACTCATCCACTCATCCTTCCATCCACTCATCCTTTCTTCCACTCATGCTTCCATCCATTAGTTCTGTCTAAAACCGGTTGTATCTAGTAAGAAGCTGACAGCAATTAATTTAAGAATTAAGTGATCTCAGATATGCAGGATTAGAAACCATGTCAGAAGCTAGATATTAGACGTGGTCAGAGCAGAGTGTCAGAGGCAGCAGAGTTCAGGCTGTGTTTTTAGGTCTCAACAGATATCCATGGCACAGTATAACATGATGTCACTGTACGTATGTCAACATTAAAGTAGGCGACCGATTAGAAGCTATTGTTAAATCACTATCTCCCGTCTATTTATTTGGCCCTTGCACACATTTATCTATCTATCCACCTCTCTCCCTCTCTCCTTACCCCCCACCCCCACCCCCTTTTAGCCAGGGCCTCCAGCCAGCTGCCTGGTGTGTTCCCGCTGCGGGGCCAGCAGCCACCCCTATGCTCACTACTGTGGCTCCTGTGGGGTCTTTCTGGAGGGGCCACCCCGCCCTGAGTCCACCTGCACTACTTTAGGTGCACCGGAGCCAGAACAGGTACGCTGCTACAATTCACAGTTTAATTCAGGTTGTGGTCTCCATAAGTGTCAAAGATAAATACAGAATGAATAAAACACAGGACTTTTCCTAACAGGTTGACAATATTTTGGGATTTATTAACAGGGGCTAAAATAGGGGATTGAAGCTGAAAGTTTAGACTAGAGGCTCTGCTGAAAGCCTGTAATGCAATGTAACTATGTGTCCTATAAGGCCAATACTTAATGACTGTGATGTGATGTTATGTAGTCTAACTGTGTGCTCACAGGCTGAATGACTGGAATGCAATGTAACATAGTGTAACTATATGTAAGCCAAGGCTCATTGACTGACTGAAACATAGTGTAACGTAGTGTAACTATGTATGCTCAAAGATTGCTGAATGACTATAATGTAATCTAATGTAGTGTAACTATGTATGCTCTAAGGATGCTGAATGACTACAATGTATTCTAATGCAGTGTAATTATGTATGCTCTACAGAACTTGCTAAATGAATGTAATGCAATAAGTGGCAATGTGTACTCTTAAGGTGCATATTGACAGTGCTGCCCTTTCCACCATCCCATTACATCATTATAACGTCCTGGTTGCTCCCCCACTCCAGCGTTCGGACAGCGTCACCTGGCAACCTGTGTTCTCCCCCAGTCCTGTCATCCCAAGCCCAGCCCGGCCCACTCTGGACCAGCAGACCCAAACTTTGGGCCTGTTCTACCCGTCCGCCACCGAGCTGCAGAGGCGAGCCCAGCACGGGGCGCTAGAGCTGAGCCAACAGGAGCAAGCCAGAGACCGACGGCCGCTGCTCACGGCTGTCAGCCCGGGGAGAGGTAACCAGAGATAGTCTAGAATAGGGGACACTGCCCTGAGAGAGTTATCCAGAGATAGTCAGCCCTGGTAGAGTTGACCAGAGATAGTCTAGAATAGGAGACACTGCTGTCAGCCCTCGTAGAGGTAACCAGGGGTAGTTTAGAATAGGGGACACTGCTGTCAACGCAGGGAGAGGTAACCAGAGATAGTCTAGGTCTCTTACTTTTCAATACTAATCCTTCGAGAGGGCCAGAATGCTGCTGATTGGTGTTTGCAGTGCAAAGATCACACCAAAAAGATATGTTGCAACACACAAAAACACCAATGCTGACCAGCCTAATAAGCATAGCTGGACCCTCTAAATGTGCATATGTCTGTTTGTGTTTGTGCGTGCATGCTTGCTTGTGTGTATGTCTGTGTGTCTGTGTGTGCACGTGTTTGTATGTCCCGTGTATGTGTCGGTGTCTGTGTGTCTGTGTGTGCACGTGTTTGTATGTCCTGTGCATGTGTCGGTGTCCGTGTGTATGTGTGCACGTGTTTGTATGTCTCGTGTATGTGTTGGTGTCCGTGTGTCTGTGTATGCACGTGTTTGTATGTCCCGTGAATGTGTCGGTGTCCGTGTGTATGTGTACTCCCAGGTTACTGGCGGCAGCAGGTGGACCATGTGTGTGCCCACCTGAGGAGTTACACCCAGAACAACGCCCAGTTCCGAGCCCTACTGGGGGAGCCACGCATGGGACGGGTAACGCCATGGAAATCTACGCTAACAATATAACCATATAAAGGAGTAGCGCCTAGTTTTTGCGTTCGGAATCTCTGGAACACTGGGATGTTGGAATCCTTGGAATGTGGTTATGCACGTTTTTGTTTCCATGAAAGTCAATAACCAAGTGTATAGGAGCATCTTTACCAACGAGCTGTATCACACTCATATTTGTTATGTTCAGTAAGCTTGCCAGGTTGAGCAATATGGAGAAAGGAAAGTGTTACTAGAACAAAAGCAAACTTATATCTGGAAAATGTTCCTAATGATGTTTTACATGCTTATTTGATATTGCCTACTTGCAACTCCAAAACCTTATGAATGCTTCCTAGCTTACTGACCAGCATAAAAGTCTCCGATAGAAAAAGAACGTTGATAAAAAGCCATGTTAACCTAAAACTGCATTGTTTGCACAATACTTAAAAGGTAAAAGTCCAGAATTAACATTGTTCAATATTGAGGTACAAAGCGGATAATATAAAATAGACAAGTTAAATTTCCAAAAACTCAGCCAATAAAAATTATAATATGCCAAAATAGTGTCAGAGAATTTAAGGTCTCAAGTTGAATTTAACATTCCATTATTTTAGGTTGTTTTAGTGCGATCATGTAACTTCCAACCGAACACTCTATTTAACCTATGGTTTGATCTCTTTCTTCATCTCAGATGGTTTCTGCTGTGATTGAAGAAGACAATGATGAAGTCAGTCTAAGGATCACCTTCAGCTGTGCTGGTCAAGACAACATTAAGGTGTGCCATTTAACCACAGAAATGCTACTATTACTACCACTACTGGGCCACTGTTGCTATGTCGTTGGAACATGATGCAGAATCATGTTTTAATATAGCGTGTAGCTCCAGTCTGTCTCTGAATAACTATGAAACTCAAGGGTCCAATATTTGTTTCTGATCCGAAGCGAACCAATTACTACAACAATTTACCTGACTCCTTTTTTGTTTGTTTGTTCCTCCAGGGAGGAGGGATAGAAAAGCCACTTTCCCGATCAGAGAGCCAGGTGAACCTCAGCAGTGTGACTGACGACGTGGGCGTCCTATCAGCTAGCCAGGCCAGCCTGGGTGAGATTGTAACATGTGGCCACATCGCTTTCTTCATAAACAACTGAACATTTCAGTCATTTTTTTTTTGTCCAGTAAGCAGCCCCTTTTAAATTTCACAGTAGTTTGGTGCTGTGTTCTATTGTATCTGTTAGGGTCTGAAAAACCTGCATCAGCTCTGAAGAGATCAGTCCAAAGGAAGCCAAGCCTACAGTCGCCTGCAGCAGAGACACCTGTGGTGAGTGGTGATGACTGACTGACTTATCAGCTCTCTTAAGGCACCTTGTAGTGTGAACTGACACATTACAGTCTAGTCTGTTATTTATTTAAAAATAAAATGATGACTGTAGCTGATGAACTTCTTCAATAGCCTTATCCAATTGCGACCCAATCGGCTTAAACTGCTCCTATGTTGTTGTTATGTGCTGTTATTTCTGTTGATGCTGCTGCTGCTATGTCATTGTGTTGTGAAGTCGAGTGACAGTCGACTGCTGCAGGAAGTGGGGCCAGAGGGGCGGGGTCAAACCTTTGTGGTGCAACAGCTGCTTGATGAGGTAAAATGCCTAACACTGATTGGTTTGGTTGACAGGAACTAAACAGGACAAGGCTAGCCTTTTAGTATCAATACCACTAGTATTTTATTATCCAGCCTCTTGGACCATGTCAGTCTCATAAGTTAATGGTAGAAGCGAGGCATCACTATTATTTATGATGGGATGGTATATTATTCCAGGGAGCTGATCCGACCTGCCAGGAAATTGATGGGCGTACAGCTTTAGTGGTTGCCGTGGTAAATGGTCACCACGATGTCATTCCTTTGTTGGTGGAGAAAGGCGCTGACGTCAACCAACAGTCTGGACCGTAAGGACTCAACAGTGTTCACGCCATAAACTTCTACAACGGGCGGTAGAAAATGTTACAGTCAGAATCGGACACTAATATTTAGTTATCAAACATCACACTATGACATTAAGTTGCACATTGTGCCTTTAATTATGTGACTGTAAGAGTAGTTGCATGAATCGGTGGATGAGCTCCCACCTGCAGTTACATCTCTTACTCTCTCTCTCTCTACAGGCTGAACAACACTGCTCTCCACGAGGCTGCAGCCCTGGGCAGCAAAGGCCTGCGCAGCGCTGAAACTCTGCTGGGGTGAGAGTCTAAGACGTTCTAAAAGTCATGCTACAGAGATACTCTCCTACAAGCTTCTCACTCCACCAGTTTAAGGTCAAAGAAAATAGTTTGACAGTGAACATGGTTTTCGACAAGTATGTAGTTAATAGATCTTTTTGGGTTATTGTAATTTAACCTGTGTTTTGTAGTAATTTCCAGTAATCTTTTTAACCTCTGCGTGTTGCTCCAGTTGCCAGGCCGTCCTGAGGAGAAACAGCAAGGGTCAGACGCCCTACGACCTCGCCGTGACCTCAGACTGCAGTGCCTTAGTCTCCCTGCTGGCTGCCAAAATGGGCCAAGGCATTCTGGACAAACTAGTTAAACCCAGGACTAACCCAGTTAGTCCCAGTGTTCTAACCTAGTTAAGTTTCCAACCCAGGACTATACCTCTTCACCATGTAATTCTCCATCGTGAAGCTTGTGATTTCATTTATTTTTAGTCTGTTTAGTCAATATTTTGTGTGTCCGCATGATTATGAGTTTAATACAGAAGGACTGCGCTCCACCTTTTCTACATACGTCTATGATGACATGTATATTTCTACTGATTAATTCATGCGACCTTAATGATGTTGTCGGTCAAATACAAATAGTAATTCAATCATTGTTGATTTGCTTAACCAGAAACCAAACACTTTTAATTTAGGTCAAATAAGTACTTCACATTATGCAACATGGTAAAAAGGACACATTTTAATTGGACAATGCTGCTGGATTGTAAATTTTATCAGCTCACATGAACTGTTCAATTCACACTACACATAACCGACACATTAAATGGAACATAGAGCCACCAATGTTTTCACTGTATTGTCTAAGCAGTAAGTGGGAGCAATCCCTTCGATTCTTCCAACCACCATACTCACAGAATACCTGTTCTCTAGAACATCCTTCACACGTTATACACACATACACTCACATATATAAAACAACACACACAATGACACAATAAACTAAGGATGGCTTGTTGCCAGGTGACCTGTGTGACCCGGTCCAGAAGCAGGTTGTCTCAGTAAAGTCCTCTCTCCATTTATTTTGTTGCAATAAAAACTTTAAACAGACGAGGAGCTCCTGAAGCCCACGGTTTTACATTGACTTAGTCTGAACTCAAAGGCCTGGGGTGCTGGAGCTGTGACCTTCCGGTCAGCGCCGCAGACGCAGGAAGAAGGCGTGCCGGCACTCGGGGCTCTCCAGAGGGTAGTACTTGTCGTAGAAGTCCAGGATGTACTCTTCGGTCTTGAAGCCAAACTTCTGGTAGAGCAGCATGGCAGGGTTACTGGCAGACACGTGGAGGGTCACGTCTTTCCCCATGCATGTCTAGACGGGACACACAAACACATCGAGCCAAAAACACAGGGTCAGCTGTTTCCTCATGCACTATCCAACAACGCAAACCTTATAACCCACTTAAAACCGCCTGATCATTTTATGAGGAGAGGCAGGGGTTGTGCTACACATGAATGATTCAATATTGGGGCTGTATGCCTGTAGGGGACAATTGATCTACAGGTGTGTTGCTGTATGCCTGTAGGGGACATTTGATCTCAAGGTGTGTTGCTGCATACCCGTAGGGGACATTTGATCTACAGGTGTGTTGCTGTATGCCTGTAGGGGACATTTGATCTACAGGTGTGTTGCTGTATCCCTGTAGGGGACATTTGATCTACAGGTGTGTTGCTGTATGCCTGTAGGGGACATTTGATCTACAGGTGTGTTGCTGTATACCTGTAGGGGACATTTGATCTACAGGTGTGTTGCTGT
>JAVQIZ010102099.1:0-39765 GCA_036023535.2 Galaxias brevipinnis | reverse complement strand
AAGTCAAAAAATATACAGGAGGAGGTGCACCTAATCTGATTACTTTACTATTTGTTTTGAAATGGTTTTGATAATAATTAGATACACATTATTAGCATTAGCCAGCCCACAGTTCCGTGGCCTAACCTCTGCTCACACTAAGCGTGGTGGTACTGTCTTATATCTTCATATGGAACACATAAGCAATGTGTTATCTTTACAGAATTCCAGGGACAGCGTGGTGAAGAAACCATGTTCAGTCTGCTCCAAAAAATTATTGTATTTTCATCGCACGCACAGTTTCTCTCGGTTTCTTCTCTCTCTCTCACTCATCTTGCAGTTGTTGCTGTAATACTCATTATTTGTGTCACGGTAGCAGAGTCTGCTCACCATAAAAACCATTCAGGGTACAATGCTATAAAGTCTATGGCAGTTGAACTGAATTGAACTCCTCACACACGCACACACACACACACACACACACACACACACACACAGACCGACAGACAGACAGACAGACAGACAGACAGACAGACAGAGAGACAGACAGATAGACACAGACATTACTGCTGGTCAGAGAGGAAGACGTGGGGTGAGCGTGTCTGTCTGTGTGTGTGTGTTGAGGAGGAGGAGGAAGAGGATGAGGAGGGGACAGGGGGAACAGCGCAGACGAAGTCCGTCTGCCAAAGTCTGCATTCCTTAGCAACACCGTAGTAACGGTCCTAAGTGTATGAGCAGATCTACTACAGCAGCTGCTGGTTCAGGAAACGGCTTGGCTCAGTGTGTGTTGACGAGACTGGCTGGGTGCAGGCGGCCAAAGACATCTATCATACATGGGACTGATGCTGCTGCTGCTGCTGCTGCTGCTGGAGGACGTGCGGCAAATAAGCAGCAAAACTTTGGAACGTCAGAGGATGCTGTCTGGGACTTAAACGTATTCTGACCTGACATCATAAACAGTTCGTCATTGTGACATGATCACCTAAAATATTAACAAAGAATGGCTTTCGCATTTCAACTGTGGTGATGTGATCCAGGTTTAGTAGGATAAAGGGTCCATCCATCCATCCATTTTCCGCCGAATATCCAGGGCCGGGTCGCGGTGGCAGCAGGCTCAGCAGGGTATTCCATCCGTCCCTATCCCCAGCAACGCTTTCCAGATCCTCCTGGAGGATCCCAAGGCGTTCCCAGGCCAGACAAGATATATAATCTCGCCAGCGTGTTCTGGGTCTACCCCAGGGTCTCCTACCAGTAGGGCGTGCCCGGAAAACTTCCAACGGGAGGCGCCCAGGAGACCTTACTCAGTCTGAAGGCCTTTAAAGTCAATTTCTGGGGCTTTGTTTTGGTGGCACTCCTGTCTGAAGCCAGGCTACCATAGTGCATGAGCTACATAGAACAATCTAATACGTAGGATGAATAGTAGGCCTATTCAAACCTCCAGTCATCTTGCATTTCAAACAAAGCCAGAGAGAACTAAAGTTGGCTCTTGTGGAGAGGGACAATTTCCATGGAAACGTGCCCTCCGTAGATTATATCAGCACTAAAGCCAGGCTTAGGGATGGCCCCTTCACTCGACAAACCAAGGGGTCTGTCATCAAGGATTTACAGTTGACTAGTTCGTGCCACGCTGCATTCCACCACCAGGATTGACTGGACTCTTATTACTAAGGGGAGCGCAAAGTCACTCAAAACTTGGCCATGCCCTCAAGTGAACGTTGCCATGGTAAGATCAGAGAGGAAGTGCGATCTGTGTGTGCGAGACTTGTTTCTGTCTGCTCAACTTTCCTGGGGAATTATTAAAACTGTCCTATCGCCTGAATCGCCCCGTGGCTGTGAGGCTTTTATCAAACCAAAGCTTCTCAATTAGATTTGATGTCACTGTATAGAAGTGCAATATGACCATATAATAGCACCAAAGCAGCGCTGTCCATTAGTTACCCTGTTGGCAAAGACTAATACTCAAGAGTCGTCCAAAAAGCAACAAAAACTTTGAACAAAACAACAACATATACTGTGTACATACATAACTTGTGCAATTATGAATAACTCCCTGAGTAAGATGGGGTGCTCCGGTTCGGCCTTGTTTGTGTGATAGAGATAGATAATTCATTTGAGACATTGGACTGGATGAAAGGGCAGACTGGGAGCTCCATCCAGCCTATCAGTACCGACATCTTCTATTCTTTTGTTACACTGAATGTAATTTATCTGCAATAGCTGGGTCATCTGCGATTCTCTTTATGGAGCATTCATGGAAGTCAAGAAGGAGCTTATTGAAATAATGAGCATGTACATATATCATCTGACACTAGCTCAGAGAGAGAAAAAAAACAGAACCTCAAGACCTTTCTGTGTTTTGAAGAGAACAAACTCAAATCGTGATATCAAAAGTATTCTGTTTAATTCTCCACCTCAGATACCCACTTGTAAAAAAAATAAATAAATAAAACAAACGAAAACAAACCCAAACGATATATGCTCTGCTGACTCCAAAGAAGCCCTGGTTTCAAGTGTACAAAACTAATCAGGCTGGGTTACAACACCCAAGGTCTTCCCTTTAGTGACTAGCACCATTCAGCCCCCCAAGTCAAGATACATGAAAGGAAGATGGCTGCCTCGTCTTTGCAATTTACTTCACTCTCCCTCGCTCTAACTTGTTTACTGAAAGATCAATTCCAAAACTCCAAAGGCCAACATTGTTGATGATGAATTATTTAATTGCTGTGATAACCTTAAACCTTTTTGTTTTTTTATGCCTTAATTGCCTCTCTGCTATTCCTCCCCACACAATGCAGGAAAAGATCAAAACTGAATCTGTGGGATGTAAAAAATGTTCGGTTTCAAAGTGGAACTGTTTTTCCAATCTAATCGTTTTGAATTAACTCTCAACTTTTTGAATGACGATTTACTTTCAGAACATAGGAACAGGAAAAAGGCTGACGATCACAGAAACACACGAAGAACTTCTCACTTATACTCCAGAACATCTCTCTCTGTCGTTTGGGATATATATATATATATATTTTTTTTTTACACCAATATCATTCTAAAGCTTTATTCTTTGTCAGAGCAAACCGCTGTGCTGGTACGGCTAGATTTCTGCAGAATCTTAAATAGTAGAAAACTCCAGGTCTGGACATTATACACATATAATAGTCTCCCTCTCCCTAACTTGGAACTGTTTTGCCCCTTTTTTGCACTGTATAAGCATTAGGAAGGATGTGAGAATCTATGCTCTACATAGCTCATCAATGAAACATACCCCCTGCTCTGCTTTTCAGCGGATACCAGCCAGTACAATCTGCTTAGGCAGGGAGAAATTACATCAACATCTAAGAAATACTCTTAAAAGAGCAATTTTAAAATAATTAATATTTGATATGCTGAATCCTTGCAAAAGCACCCACACAGGCTTAAAGAGTCTGGTAATCTCTTAAGAATATTAAAGCCTCTAATATGCCATATTTACTGATATTAAGGATTAAAACCCGCATATAATATGCATTTAAAAAGCGTTTTACATATCAAAATACAATTTGTGAGCAGTGATGTAATGGGGGTTAATAAGTGTAATTTTAAAGGCAGACTTCAAAGGGTTTCAGTAAGCTGGCTGCCACCTTGTGGTCATTCTTTATACTGTAGCTGAAATTTGGAGGAGGAGGACAGTGTGGTGGGTGGGGGGTTATTGCCTAAATATGGGTGAGCGTATAGTTTAATCCAACAATCAAACAGAATTTAACTTCTCATTAAAATGTTACATTGTGTTAGACACACAAGCAACCAACGCTTATTATTCCCTATTGATTATTTTCTATCCATCAACATTTGCTTTCAAGTCACCAGGAGTGTTCTAGTAAACAGACAGGCAACTATGTATATGCAAGAGGCAAAGCAAGGCCAGGTTAGGGGTTTCGACCATGCCTAATACAGTATGTATGTCACCCAGCAGATACCAGGTTAAACTTTAGACCATGCCTAACACAGTATGTATGTCACCCAGCAGATACCAGGTTAGGGGTTTAGACCATGCCTAACACAGTATGTATGTCACCCAGCAGATACCATAGGCCTATAGCGTCCATGTCTCCAGCCTCTAATTGGACGTCTGAAAGTCTAGATATATATATAAAAGAAAGAACCACAGGATCGCCTGCGTCCAGAATACATAAAATCTATCCAGTCTTTTTTTTGGTAGTTGAATGTATTCCAACTCTTGAGCGTCAGCAGTCCTCAGGACAGACAGGTGGTGATAAGCGTGACCTTGAATTTAACCATGAGCCCAAGCCCTGGAACAGCTTTCATTAGTGATTTAGTGTCCCTCCCAGTGCAGCAGGAGAAAAAGACAGGGGATGAAGCACAGCACAGCCACCCTCTTCTTCAGCACGATACAGGAGGAGGGAAAAGAAGAAGAGGAAGAGGAGAAAAAAAGCCCCCCGCCCCCCGCCCCCCCGGTGAGATGGGTGATCTCTATAATCTTATGTATTCTGTCTTGTAGCCCGTGATTTAAACTGGTTCTCTGCCTTTCGCTCTTTGTTAGCTGGCTCCAGTATAATGATGTCGTTTTCTCTGATGTTCCAACAGTATGGCTGGAGGCAGGAGTTTAGTCGGCAGCACGCAGGATCAAGAAAAAAAAAGTGAGCCACTGAAAATGGAGAAAAGTGTCTCGTTGTACCCCAAGGTAAGAAATAAATTGCAGATGATAACTAGTGGAGCGAGGCACAAACAGCATAATAAATTGTAAGAGTTTTTTTGGGGTGGAGGGGGGGTGGGCTCTTATTTTTGAAGACCAAAATCAAACTTTGGAACGTAACGGTTGGCAGGCCATTAAATGAATTATTTCAGGCTCTGAAAACAGAGGTCTCGTGTCAATCCCTATGTCTCACACAGGAAGACAACACGCTGCGCAGGACCGCTCGGTGCTCTTCACAATATATCTCAACGTACAACCAGCACAGCATACTGTTCGGTCCCGGTCTAGCTAGAGCCAATAGTTGACTGGAAAAGTGCTCCATACAGGATCACCCAGTTCTTAAATCAAGCTCACCACTCCAAAAGCTGATCAGAAGTGACGTGCAATAGATAAATATTTATACACAAATATTTATGAATTCTGGTTTCTCAATATATAACATTAAAGATGCATGACCTGCATTCCAACCATTTAATAATTTAACCAAAATATTTTTGTACATCCTATGAATATTCAATCAAGCAGCTTGATTTGTATATACTTTAGACTCTTAGTTGTCTGGGGGTGCGTTTCTTGAAGATAATACTAGCTCTCAATGTCATCAGTGCTATTTACATCCACAGGCCTAGTTATAAACATTTGTTTTATCTTATAAATATTTAAAAGTTGTATTAACATAAGAGCTGTGCTTGGCTCAACCATTATTCTTTAGCCTAACAGAAGAGCAGCAAACTGGGGCAGATTTAACAGTTTTTCAATAACTTGTTTTCCCTCAACATTTTCTCCATGGCTATTAATACTTTTGAACCCATTAAACTGGAGCATAAATGATCTTTATTAAATGATTAAGCACTTAGGTTTAATCGATAAGAATGTCCGATGGTTGGAGTGCAATTACTTTTGTGGGAAAACATATCTTAATAAACAAACATTAGGATCTTTTCAAAATGCATAATAAATGCTAACCCTTGTATATCTTTTGGTACATTCAGGACCATACCTGAAACACATCTGTATGACTGTATTGACTCTGCATATTAATTAAATTGACAAATAAAGTTCATACTCAACACATTGACTTAACACAATCAAAAGTGGAAAAAGCCTGTCACATATTGGAAAAGTTTCTAAATGAGCATCAAATCCATTTCAATAAACAAACACACACACACACACACACACCCACAACCACACACACCCACACACTGCTAATCTTTATTTGTGGGCCCAAAGTTATTAAACCCTTAGAATTGCACAGCTGCAGCATCTAATGTGGAGGACTTGAGAGAATATTGTCACTAGAACTTGTCACTAGAACCAGCCAGTTTCAGTTCTGTTCTGCCTTCACACAACATTGATTGCTTCCTATCTAGCCTGCAAGAGTAACACTATAGACTGCAGACAGGAGCACAGTCACAGGGAAGGACATTGATATGACTTATTAAATGGTTTCACTTCATTTTGTTTATGACCCCAAGGAAAAGAGTAAAGGTTTAGAGTAAAACTAATACTTCCTGAAGTATTTGAACATCTTTCCTGGCAGGGACGTCCCTAGGTAAACAAATAGTACAAAGGTCCAAAGGTGAACGAGTTTTTGAAAACCAAAACAGCTGATGGGCTATAGTGAAAAAGCATAAAATATTAAGACACAACGTGCTCAACTGATGATTAGAACTTGATGGGTGCTGGTCCCCCAAAATATGATATAATAATAATAGAATAACAAACTAGAACAACACTCCAAATATAATTTTTTTATATTGCCACGAAGACGTTTTGAGCAAAGCACCCTTCTTCCACGTGTATTCTGGCAATTCCACAGTTAAAAATACACGGGTGGGGTTGATTACAGGTGACCATAACTAGTACATCCAAACAAGAACATCCGAACAGGAGGAGCCCCAACGGTTTGTAAAACGCACAGAATGAAACGATAAATGAATCAGCTATTAAGCTCAACTGTTCTGTTGTTTAAAAAAATTTGGTCCGTAAAGTAATGAAAAGGCAATGAACAGTATTTGTCCCTGGAGATGTGGCACCATGTTACGCATGTGAACGTAGTTCAAACTAGGCTAATTGTCAAAGACATTGCATGTTTGAATGTCATCATGTAGAAACTAAGAAAAACACATGGCCCGCTCTGTCTGTGACACAAGAGGTTTCCAAAAACATTGAATAGCTTACTTGGGGAAACATTCGATATGCTGTTTACTTATACATAACAACAGCAAAAATGGGGATAAGGGCATCTGCTTGGTGAATTAATAATGTAAAAACATATCAATAATGCATTTTCAGAGTGTTATCATCATTATACAATTTAAATGAGGCTTAAAGCTGACTGCTTTACTTGTATGAGAGCAGCAAAACCATTAAAAATACAATAGTAGCATATTTTCACCAGTAAAAATTTAATATGGGACATTGTAAATTCACTTGATAGTGGCTCATTAGGCTAACCCAGGCTCTTCCTGTTCGACACCCTACTTTAACAGCAAGGGATTTGGAATATAGTTTAATGATATGAGTACATTATAACAACGTCACAGTCACCACGGCCTATATTTTGTTAAAGTTGTTGACAGGCACTACTAGTGTCAACACAATTCTGTTCTACAAAGATTATTCTACAGCAGCCTACAGCCAGTTGTGTTGTGTGGGGGCTAATCTACAAAACAACAAATATTGGGGTTTTAAAATACATCACAGATATGGAACTAGCTTTTATCATGACTATACATACTATATTAACATGCAAAACTATACCATAATATACTACATCTGACCTCTAATGAGGCACCCGTTTTTCTTTCATTTAATATATGAAGACAACTCCGTGTTCTTATCTTTTGTCATTTGATTCAAATGGTACTCAAACAATAAAGAAATATAACAAAATACTTTGTGCTGTCTCATGTTCATAGTCTGAATTGATTCAGTCTATTTACTGTGTAACAGAAATGCTAGCTACCTGAAAATAAAGAACCATATGGGTGAAACATTTCAAATATACAGTCTTTGTCATAGCCTTGGGTGCGATGGTTACTTCTAACTTTTGGCAACATACATTTTGGCCTTAGGAAACAACAAACAAACAATGATGGGAAGCTAATGAGAGCAAAATGTGGGTGATCTGGGGTTAAACTATAGAAAACCAGCTAGTTGAGTCAATCTTGACGGTTGTCTTGATTGTCAAGGACAGGTAGCCTATAGTCAGGTATTTAAAACTAAGTGACACTGATGACATGTGGGTGGTGACGAATAGAGTCCTGACAACAATTCCTCAGTTGTGAAACCGCGGCCTGTAGTTCGACGGTACGGTTTAGCCCGGTTTGGTTTACCACCGTGGTGTGAACATGTCTTTAGACTATGTTCAACTCAAACGTTGATTTGGCTAATTCTATGTTAGCGTAAATTATTATTCATGCTCATGCTTAACCATTCAAGCGTAGCCTATTTGTGCTTGTGTGTGAGGGAGTTTATAAATATTAACTAATGATTTCTATTAAGCCTAATTTATTCACCTCAGGTAACACAAAACCGATGGTTAAGACATTTTGCAGTTATTAGGTGTCCAAACTCAGTGAAAGTAAGCCCACCTGCAAGGCTGCAACTTCCTCCTGAAATATTGTAGCCTAGTGTTTGGGTGCTGGGATCATCCATATTTTGAGTAGGGGATTGCGGTTCAAATCGTAGACGCCAAGTCGATAGTTTACATTTGAACTTCAGATTCTATCGCTTTGTTCATTTTCATACTATAATTCTGACGAGGGAATACATAGAACGTCTTGAGATGGAGTGCGATCGAGCTGACGTTTCACATTTCGCTCCCTCAGCTATGCATATCCCTCTCAAGCGGAATCATAGTTTAACCTGCGTAATTTTAAGCAAAATGGCGACAGTCTAATGGATGGAGGAAGAAAAACAGTGTCAGTAAAATGAATAACTCGTCAGTAATCATTATATCCTGCATTCGGGAGGTAGGTTTCTAAATCTACAAAGCTATTACACTCGGATTGACGATATGCTTGCCACGGCATGTTGTCATTGATCATATAGGTGTCATAGCCTTCATTAAACCTTAGGTTCGCTGTTTACTCAACGGGCAATCAAATAGCAAGTGCATCCTTATGGTTAGTGTGTTGTAATTATTGAGTTTGCTGAGGACATGTCTTTTTCATTCCAACTTCTATGCGGCCAGGAACTCGTTACTACACAACTTTACCGCAGCACTTCTCTTTTACAATATGTCAGATCGCGTCACTACTCTTTTCAGTTTTGTGTAACGGTTAAAAGGCTGCAATGTCCACCGATACAGTCCTTATGATGTCAAACTGTCCATTACCTAAGGAAAAGAAGTGTAGGCTGCTCTTTATAAACGTGAACGTTCTGTAACGTTAACGATTGTTACAGAATGTAACATGCTCAATCAAACTGTCTAGAATTTTGGATGCCTTGTTTTGAAGTTTGTATCCTAAAATGTTAATATTTACCCAACTTGCATGCACATTCAATTTAACCATTTCCTATACACCCATTATATGCCAACCAATGAAATTCTGATTAAATTATTTTTAAAACCCCCCCCCCCAAATTGGGTTCTGTTACATCGTAGTGATGATACATTGTTTTGTGTCTCACTTTCTCTCTCACTCTCTCTCTCTCTCTCACACACACACACACACACACACACACACAGCTACAACACATGGCCCTTAGTTAAGTAAATCAGATCGACAGCTGGGCATGTTATCCACAAATTGATTATATGTCACTTGACAAGGTCAAACATTTTAACCAAGATTCATGTGGCTTTCTTTGGTCCCAGGCCAACCCTGCATAGCTAACAGCCTGAGATGTGCTATCCTCTGGCCTGCCTGCCTGCCTGGCTGCTTGCTTGCACAGCTTTAAATGAGGACGCACAGGGAAAACTTAAATAGAAGTACATTGGCCTGAATTAACTGCCCGAGCTCAGGGCGCTGCAGGGGAAGATATTTTTGTAATCGGGTAGATCGTACACAGAGAACACTGAGGCCTGCAAAGATCCATCAGTGACATAGAAAACCAGGGCAAGGAGGGATTCTTTTTTTCCCGTTATAGTGTACGTTTATCTCAGTTAAAAACCGTTCAACCCTCCAGAAAACTCCATGATGTAGCTGGTGGTATGGTTTTGTCTTTGATTTGTTTTGTTTATTTGAATGGTGGAAGCAGGAATCTCCAGCTACCTTTTGACAAAGACAGATTAAACATGTGACGTGATCTGCAAAAAGGGCCTTCTTTTTTATTGATTTATTTTTTTTTTAAACATGTGCTTCACAGTATTTAGCAGTGTTGTTTCTGTGTCCCAGGTGGAGTTGCAGAGGTTCACATGGGGAAAGAAGTGCTTCCAAAGGGACTGGTGAGTACTGCAGAAGTCAGGAGCACGACTAATATCACGACTGACTGCATTGAGAATGCATTCTTGTCTAAACTGTTGTACTGTTGTCCACGGTGCTACAGGGCTAGGCTTTAGGTGTTTCACTTCCATCTGTGAGGCCCACCCTCCTTTTTGACACTGTGCGTCGCTTTGGATAAAACCGTATGCCGAACAACGTGTAGCAGATGTCACATGTTATCTGCGTGTTTACGCTTTGATCAATATCAAATGGACATTGAAATGATTCGTACTAATTACAATGTTACATTTGCAGGCCTAATCACGTGTTAATGATGATGTTATAGGAATGAGTACACAGGGAATCGTCTATAAGTTTACCATGGGGAGGCAAGGGAAAAAATGAATCTTGAGTCCCAATGTGGCTGCCTTCAAAGAGGTGTGATGTTTCTGATGCCACTGGCTGTATGTCTACTTATCACTTTAACACCTAGAGCTGGGAATGGGAAGGTGTGAACTGCTCTGCTACTATAGCAGGGTGTGATTAATACCAGTCAAATTAAATCTGAGATGTCAGTTACATTGTGTCAATGATTCCCAACCACACTTGGCAGGTCTTCGGTAGTGACTGACAAATCCTGCTGTTGGAACCCTGATTGTTTTTCCTGGCAAAGTTACAAACTTCGCCTGGGGAGTGACATTTTTTTAATGCTTTAATAAATAGGTAGATATATTTTTTTAACTATGTTTTGTTTTTCTTTGTCGTCATGAAGTACTGGAGACAAAGTACAATTGATGTCTATTAAGAGTCCATGGCAGGATTTTCTTTTTAAATCTAAGTCAACTGAATTGAAGACAGCTAGCTGTGTTTAGGTTGGAGATTCTGACTTCTAGGGCAGCAACAGCAGGTGTTCCACTGGCCTAATAGACGCTGGAGTTCCAGTTCTAAATTCCATGTTCTGAGTTCCAGGCAGCAGCAGACATGCATTCCCAGAGGCTGTTTTCCCTAGCTCCATACTGTATATGGGATGTGCTGTGTGTATGTGTGAGACAAGCTATAGACCACTTCCTCCACTAAGGGGCACAATATGATCACAGATGTTCTTGTCATGGCTCCGTGTTGACGCCTCACTCTGCTTGCTGGGACCTTTGACCTATGGGTGTTCATGGATTTCTTTTTAGTTTTTGCCACAGTATTATTTTCTTGACGTGACGGTTCAGTTAGCATAAGTAAACCTTTTTAAATCTTCAAAGAATGCGACGGTTGGGTTTAACTATCTTGAACAATCAATCTTTGTAGTTGTGCTAGTGTAATTCATTTGCTGATTTTGTGTTACTTTAACCATTTGTTTTTTTTAAGGATGGTGTATTTTAATTGGGCTTTTAGGAGTGAAACATTAGCAACAGCTCTTGCTACTGCCTTTACCATCAACACTAAAGATGGTGATGAAAGTGTTAATGATAATGATGTTGGCAAGCATTATAATAAATAGTAGACCAATGTACTGCCCGAATGCAAGGGAACTGAAAGTATGACACAGCTCTATGGGATTCTGTTTTGTGGAAAGATGAGGCCTTTAAATACAAATAATACAAATAATAATGTAATATATTCAATGTAAGGTTTACATTTTTCAATTACAATCAAAACAGTTATACTATATATTATTGGTTTGTAGGTGTGTTTTATGGAATCTTTCAATGGTCTGAAAAAGCACAATATTAAGATTGAGGGAGAAAAAAAGCTGCAAAATGAAACTGTCTCTTCGAGGTAAACGGTTCATATCTGTGTGGTTTCGTGTCAGGAGATAGGTAGTATTTGTGGCTACGGCTCGTGTTTGCCTCTCGGCGAGACAAGGCTTAATTAGATGAATCAATGATTCCACCTTACTTGCAATGATTCAACTTTATTGTCATTGCTCAGAGCACATGCAGGTACTGAGACAACAGCATCCAGTTTGGACCACACCTGCAGTCCACAGTAAAGATCACAGTTTAGATATCTGTAAATACGTGTCTTCTTTTTTTTTTAAAGATTGATGCATCCAAGACCTAGCTCCACCATTCTCCTGATAGGGGATATTCCTCTCTGAAGCCTAAACCCAATGGCTCTGTTTATAAAAAGGGTAGAGGCAGAAGTTTGACAGCATATTCATTGCCAGGCAGCAAAGCTTTGTTTTTTTTTAAACATTTTTGTTGCCATATCCATCTAGGTTGGGGTCAGCTCTTCCCTCATTACATTTTCCATTTATTCTCTGAGTCGGATGTGATATTTCAGAGCTTTGAGCTCCGGGAACGCAGGTTAGGTGCAATTATGCTGACGCCGGGCTTTTAAAAGATACGCTTGAAGGAAGTCTGGCATTCGCAGTGGGGATCATTATTCATATACGTAGTTACATTGTGATTAACCTTCATTACAGTCCTCTCACTGATCTCTGCGAGACAAAAGCTCGGCCAATCGGCCGCCCGACGAGCTTAGTTCTGCCCGTCGTGGTAGATGACCTTCAAAAGGATGGATCAAGGTCGATCCCTTACATCATGTTGTCAAAGGATTTGTTTGCCCTTTTAAGGCAGTGCAAAGGCTCCGCTGAACTAAGTCCCGCTCTGATATTAGGTGTTCATTTCTAAAGAAGGGTAAGGCCATCTCTGCCACTGCTGTTGTCTATGACATCATCCCTCACAGCGTGTTGGATATTAATATAAATAAAACATGGAAAACATCTTTGTTGTCACTATTGTTGTTTTCAAACCTTTGAGAATAAGGATACCTTCAAGTTTACTAAATAAACAATCTTCTGTGTCCAACTTTGAGGGGGTCAGTGCATGGGAGCAGGCGCCATCTGTTGGCCAGGTTTAGAACTGAAAGATGATTGGTTACAGGTACTAACTGGGGAATGCAGCATGCATGACCCTGCTGATGTAATAGGGTTCTATTCAAACCTGTGCATTATGAGAGGTCAGTCTGTCTCTTGTCATCCCACACATTTAGTTATTTTTTTCAAACCACCTCAGAAACCCGACATGACAGGTAAACAAACGACCAATGTTAGAAAAACAAGAGTTTAAACGGCAATCAATTATTGATTTGTTTCGAGGGAATTCCACAGGGTGAATTGAAGGTGATTCATCTTTAGAGAACCAAAACAGCTAATTTAACCCATAGCCTTTATTGTATGGTTGTTGCTTAGACTGATGAGCAATTATTGGTACTTTAGGATGTTCACTGCTTCAGGTAAAGCCATAAGATTGTTCTTTACATAATGTGTGCAGACTTTATTAGAATTTAGTGAATAAGCAGAGTGAGTGTTTGAAAGTCCAACTTGAAACACATTTTTATTATTAGGAAATAAACCGGCAAAGAAAGATGAAAGTTAGATTCAATCTCCTATAGAAAACATATTTTTGCTTTGGCGTCAGTAGAAAATTAAGTGGTGTAACTATTCACACATAATAATGCATAATATTACGTCACGTCAGGGTGGCTCTGCTAAGTCTCAACGCTGCTACCTTGAGTGCGCTATGATTGAAAAACTGACAATCCTTCAAATCCATGTCGTCAGTTGCAGGTTTAGTCGGAGGCTCCAGGGCGCTTTATATCATGATCTCGCTACATCAGCACAACTGAGAACCAAGGAATCAAAACAATAGGGACTCCTTCTTCTTTCCTTAAACATCCGACGTTGCTGAACCTCTTTTGATTTGCTCCCATTTGTTTTGATGTGGAAAAAAGGGAGGGTTGGTGAGTGATTTTCTGGAAATCTCCTTAACCCCCCCCACCCCCCCTCCAGGCTCGGCCCAGTCTCCCACAGGGCCCATGCCCATCGCCAAGCCTGTGTTGAATAATACAAAGGCACCAAAGGTGGAAAGGCGATGGGGAGCTAAGAGGAGGTGGAGGAGGAGGTGGAGGAGGAGGAGTGTTTCTGTGATCACTAGTGAAGGGGGTTTACATTAGACACCCCACCCTCTCAGCAACACGCCTTCATTGATACCATTGTATTAATTGGTATGAATAGAGTAGGGGCTTTCTCTCTCTGTTCCTCTCTCTCTCCCTCTCTCACTTTCTCTCTCTCTCTCTCCCTCTCTCTGTCCCTCTCGCTCTTTCTCTTCCTCTCTCTCTCTCTCTGTCCCTCTCTCACTCTCTCTCTCTCTCTCTCTCTCTCTCTCTCTCTCTCTCTCTCTCTCTTCTGTCCCTCTTGTATACATTTACTATTATCCTCATTAGCTTCCTGTTGCCTCCCAGCCAGCTTCCCCCTTCGCATTTCCCATGATCCCCTGGGAGGCAATTTGCATCTCTCCATGGAGCCTCTCAGGGGTTATTGAGGAAATATTAGCCCCTTTTCTTCTGTGGTCGACCCTTTGATTTATCCAGAGCCTCGGCTGATTGAGTGGCACTCCCGTGTTAATGATCAGGGCTACTGGGCAAGGGCGTTGGGGGGGCTGGTGGTGACTAGGGGGTTAGGGGGGCTGTTGGTGTCTATGGGGCAAGGGGCTGGTGGTGACTAGGGGTTTGGGGGGGGGCTGGTGGTGACTGGGCCCTCTGGTTCTGGACAACCCCTTGATCCAAGGTTGAAGAGGTGCCGCAATTGACAAGTATCACTGAATAATCATATTGCATATGTCTGGGCTGTCTCTCTCTCTCTGTGTGTGTGTGTGTGTGTGTGTGTGTGTGTTTGTGTGCGAGAGGGATCATCTCTGTCTGTATGTGTGTGTGTGTGTGTGTGTGTGTGTGTGTGTGTCTGAGAGTGGCGCGTGTTCATGTTGATGTGTGTGGAAAAAAAATATTAGTTGTTTGTTCATGGCTGGGCCTTTGGAAATGACAAGGCAAAATCCCACAGCTGTCAGGGCTGGAGGGCTGCTGCAGTGGCCCAGGTCGTCTGATCCCTGGCAGGCCCTCTTGGCCCGAACAGATGCTGTCTGCTGGACCTCTGCTCGCACAATGCAACCCTACAAAACACACTTATTTGTGTGGAACATCTGTGGACGACGAGGGTATGCTTACTACACTATAGGGTTTTTACAGCATACGATGGAGGAGAGACCATGCACAAAGTGAATATTTAATGAGGTTACCTTATGCCCTCATTATACTTTGCATTACAATACTATTTAGCGTATTGCTTTTTGTACTTTAATTTAAGTGGGTAGTGACTCTTTATAGGAAGATTTTGAACCTATGAAATCATTGTGGGTCGGTTGTTCATATTTGGAACCGGTTGTCAGTGACACAAGCCAATGCATGGCTGGACCTATTTGCACTGTTTACGCCAAGAGCGGATATGTTTGTGGCTATTTAGTGTGTAAGTGTGTGTGTTCAAATGTGTGTGTGTGTGTGTGTGTGCGCGCGTGCGTGCGTGCATGTGTAAGTGTATAGGTGTGTGTCCAAGTGTCTTTGTGTGTATGTGTGTCTTAGTATGTAACTGTATATGTGTGTCCGTGTGTACGTGTGTGTGTGTGTGTGTGTGTGTATGTGCTCAGTGTGTGTGTGTGTGTGTGTGTGCGTCTGAGGAGGGGCCTTGTTACCAGGTTCTCCATTCCTTGTCTACCATGTAGCCCTGACTCCAGCTCCACATTCATATTATGTTTTAAAGAAAGGTAATGAGAGATGTTTCATCCTGAGATCTGCGATGCTTGACATGTCTCCAAATGTAAGCTCACTGATGTCTGCTCGGCGCGGCACCGCCTGTCCTCAATACGGAGAGAAGTTTGACACCCATTCCCTTTCATCTGATTGGTCACGTGTCAGCAGCAAAGCGCCAGCGACAAAGTTTAATATTTTTTTTCTCTCTGTTATCTATCTCAACCCCAAAGAGGAGGCATGCGTCTCAGCTTGCTCATTTTACCATGCATCTAGCTTAGCTATTCCTTAACGGTTTATAAATATAGACAAAGTGGAAAAGTTTCATCACATAACATTTAATTGCAGGCAACATCTGACTAACCAATGCCTTGTAAAAAAAAAACACACACCCTGTAAATAGAATCTTTTGCCAGTATTCATAAAAGATACAACTTATTGTAGTGAACATCTCCCAACCGCCACAGTGAAAATGGTAACGTGGCATTTGAGCAGGCATTCACACAGACCGCTGCCGTGTGCAGAGGAGGGTCCTTCTACACCGCATTCTGCCTTGTTATCCTTTTCGTTTTTTTGGGGGGGGTGAGCTGAGAGTGTGTGTATCTAAACAGAGCAGAGAGGATGTTTATGGAAGCCATCTGCTGGGTGTCTCTCCTGTGCCCACTGCAGGCCTCAGCGAGAGAGGGGGACTCATTAAGACGGTCACACGCCGGCCTGGGAACATTGCAGAAACAGCCGTTTTCTTCCTCTTCTTCATCCTCTTCCTCTATCCTCTCGCTTTTTTTCCCGTTCTCTTCCTCCTTTTAAAACGAGGGGAGTTGGAGTTTAAAACTAACAAAGCCTTGGGAAATCCCCATCAGACATCCCTCCCTTAATCCGTTTAATTTCGAAAGGTATTATTTAAAGCTTTAAAGTTTATAACGTTTAATCTCCCCCTTCTAACACTACGGGCAGCAAATGAGGCCGTCTCAGCAGATATAATCTGCTCCCCACAACAGAAAATCCCGCTTCGAGACAAGGTTGCACGGCTTTCCCTGTGAACTCGCCGTTTGATGTTCCTACCTGCTACCGAACATGACTCCCGCCTTAACCCAACTGTCACTCGCTCCTCGTCCCCTTTACCCAATCCCAATGTCCCTCCCTCACCCCTTTCTTCACCTCTAAATCTACCATCACAGACATTTCATTTATTCTTTCTCTTTTTTTTTTCTTCTTTTCTTTCGTGTCTGTGAGGAGGGCAATGAAAGGTTTGGGAGTGGAGATTCTGAAGTGTGGAGGCTGGTGGAGGTGTGTGGGTTACAAGTTTGTCATTTTGTTTTGTTTTGTTTGGTATAGAGGTTTTACTGGCGGTGATCAAACTTGTTTCAAATGGCTGGACAGAATGTATTGTTTCCTTCTGTGAGACTTTTAACTCATTACATTACATTACAGTACATTACATTACATTACATTACATTACATTAATTTAGCAGACGCTTTTCTCCAAAGCCACTTACAAAAAAATTCCGCCTACAAAAGATAAGGTAAAAACCACAAGTCAGGTAGATAAAATAAGTGCATCCCTGACCTAATCTCATAGAAAAGAGCTAAGCAAGTGCTATATTAAACATCAGGATACAAAACAAAATCATCGCAAACCAACTACAAACTATTTCTGAGTGCAAACAATTACTTAGTCTATCAAGTAGAAGTGCCCTGTGATAGACTGGCGACCTGTACAGGGTGTACCCCGCCTCTGGCCCTGTGTCGGCTGGGATAGGCTCCAGCCCCCCCGCCCCTGCAAAGAATAAGCGGTATAGCTAATGGATGGATGGATGGATGGATCATGTAGAAGTGCTAGGTAGACACATCTTGACTGTGACTTAAATGGTGACAGAGTAAGCAACAGCAACTTTGTGGTACACTTAATTTAGTAGATTGTCCTGGTGTTCTGCTCTCTGTTGGAAACGCCTAGTTCATGCTCATGTTAATGTTTAATTTGAGGATTTTAACCAACACAGTAGTATTTGTATTTGTCCCAGTCTTTCATATGTGAATAGAAAGTGAACGTATAAATCAGTTAACAATTATTCAGCTGCGATTTGGACACAGCGCTCACACTGAAAAAGAGCCGAAGATATCTTGAATCAGGTTTCCATAGCCGTATCTGTCTAGGTTTTTTTTTTTTTTTTTTTATCAGCCTTTTGAGGCGGTACCAAGGGAGGCTTATACAATACCTCTCACTGCTCCACTGGAGTCAAATGCATCCAGTTCATCTCGTTATTCTAGCGGTAAATTACATTGTTTGGTTATCAAAGGCTTTGTGTAATTACATTTGCACAATTCAGGATGACAGGAGTGATAGTGTCTGCTCAAGATGTGGGCATACATAATCACAGCACAAAACCCATTAGGGGACCAGAGACCATTATTATGGAAATGACCTTTGGTTTGACGACAAGCGTTCCGGTTGATAACAAGGCCTCTAATCCGACCAGGCACAGCATATGGAAAGGAGAATAAAAAAAACGTCTTTTTATTTATTTATTTTTTGGCATGTGTACTCACACAGGCATGAAAAAAGTGTGTTTTTAAAAATAAACATTATTGCTGAGTTGCTCAATGAGATTATGTGGTGGGTGGGTTGTTTGAATATCTATCTTTTCAGTAGCCTTGTTATTAGATTTTTATTATAGTTCTCTGGTGGGGCCGTGTGTGCGTGTGCGTGTGCGCGCGCGCCTGTACGCAGTATACTGCAGGGCTAAGACCCTAGAATAAAAAGCTAAGGCAGATCCCCTTCTCTTTGCTTTGGCATTGTTTTAGAGGATAGAAGTGCAGGCTCTCGTTTGGGATTGCTGAAGTGTCGAGCTGAATCACCGCCTGTTTGCTTTGAGCCCTTGGCTTTGATAACTCTTAACACACTTGAACGGCAGCTTCATAAATTCACATTGTGTCAAAGCAAATCAATAGATCCCATTAGCTGGGGAAGTTGTGAAGAAGCATAGTACTTGAGGAGTTGCAACAACCCCCCCCACCCCACCTCCTTGTTTAGATGTTGCTTTAGTGCAAGAGGGACAGGAGTAGGAGGAAGAGGGTATTTAGGGATGAAGAGTGGTTGCTCTTACAGTTGATCTGGGCTGGCTTACTGGTCACAGCTTGCTCTCCATCAGGGAAACATTGTACAGCCAAGGCTGCATCAGGGTTTCCAAAGACATGCCATAGCCAAGGATCCATCAGGGTTTCCAAAGACATGCCATAGCCAAAGAACCACACATTGCGTTACGTGGCAATACAGTCATTTAGCAGATGATTTAAGCCAAAGTGACTTACAAATAGTGCTTTCAACATAAGATTAAAAAAACAAACAAAAAACAAAAACATATCAGGTAGATAAATAGGTGCATCCCTATACCCAGTTGCCTAGATAAGAGTGATGCAAATGACACATCAAACGGCAGGATACAAATCATGTGCATCACTAACCTAATCGTTGACCAATGGAAATCCTAGAGCTACAAGTTAAGTGAAAATAAATTAAGCACAGTCCAAATGGATGAAAACTAATTTGCCTCTGAACCTGGTACGCAAGCATATCAGCATGAAACCCTTATTTTTCCAAAATGGCATGATAGCCATCTTCTTATGAGAATATGCGCTTTCTCTTTTCATGAAAAAATAAATCATGAAATGAGGTGTAAAATTTGGTGGAGGAAGACGGGGTCAGAATAATTTGTATGCATTATTATAGTTTATCAGACTAAAGTTAATGATTGGGGTCTGGAGAATAGTTGCAATTATCAAGTTTTTCTTCTGAAAACCTCCAGGAGGTGCAAGAAGAGTGTGACTGCAATTGCAAAAAAAAATTATGTAATCAAAGAATTAAAAAGTCTATCGCCACACTATACACTACATTGTGTTGCTTTTTGCGTGCGATAGTTCTCCTTCTCGTTCAGTTGACCGTACAATATTGATGTCTTTGGGAAAATAAAGTAGGCCTAAGACTACAATGCAGACACACTTGAACGACCTATTCGGCTTGCCTCATGTCGTTATTAGTAGGGCCCATAATCTCCGTAAACATATTCAAGCACGGGAAAGTCAGCATTTTAACATAGACTAAGTAAAAATAAATAGAGGCAGATACATTTTTGCATACAAAATAAATAAATAAATAAAAAAAGAGGCATTGCTGTTGAACGTTGGCAAGTGAGTTTCTTGTGTGAGCTAGCTGCTAACGAGGTCTGTAAATGTTCCGGCTGAAATCATATTCTGATGGGTTTGCCACCCTGCTGTTCGGGGGGTTGCACCGTGGTTTGCTTTTAAATGCGGAGCGTCTGCTCTCCCTTCGAACCCCTCACACCACAACAGATGGGGAGAATATGGAGCTCGGAAGACTTTACCTCCGAGGTGGCAACAGTGAAGCCGCTCATTAACACTGAATTTACCACTTCGTTAGCGACGCCGCTTCCTGTAGAGAGCAACCAGCCCTGGATGTCAATTCCGCTATGGGTATAGTGTGGAGGGCTAAAGCTACAGTCTAGCAGGCTAAATCAACCTAAAAGACCCAAGAAAAAAAAAACATGACGGGAACGAGTCAATTTATTTAGTCCTTGTTTGCTATTTTAAGACGCCATTTCTTTTATTCATTTAATAGGCTAAATATATTATAAACCCCTTGCACTGTCAGAGTTGACTAGTTATTTTGCCAGAATTGTGTTTATTGTCATATTATGATTCTATTGACTCACTTTCTACCCTTTCTTGGTAGTACTACTTTGTTTTGGTATAACCATATTTCATTTTCCATCAACAGTTTAGTCTGGCATGCTTCCATTCACCCCTAACAGAACCGGGGCCTGTGTTTATGTGTCTATATTGACTTGTGTACCCGTCTATGTCTGTGACAAAAAGAGAGAGAGTGAGAGAGAGAGCGAGAAAGAGAGAGAGAACGAGAGAAAGTGTGTGGCTTGCCAATTTGTCAGCATTGGAGTAACAACAGTCTCGTGCTGGGATCTGTGTTGGCACTATCGTGGAGTGATAAGATGGAAAATGATCTCATTGGAAGTGTACTTTGTTCCCATGGAAATTGGTCAATTTTAACAGGAGGCTGGGATCATACAGGAGGGGGAGGGGGTAGAGGGTGGGGGTGGGGGGGGGGGGTGCCACAGGAAGGTTGGACCCCCAGAGGTGTGCTCACATAATTAAGCATCCGCACCAGGGTTTCCAAGGGCCAACAGCAGGGGTTGTTGTAAAAAAGAAGTGGTGGAGGAAGGTGTTGGTTGGAACAACGCAGCACAGAACAGCTCTCAATAGTCTCATTTTGTGAGAACAGTTGGAAAACACCGGCTACTGTTTGTCATTTTTACGAGAAGACTCTTAGCTAAACAGTTGTGTCCCTTTAAAACGATACAACATTTTTTAATTTTAACATCAATTATTTTTGTCTCTTATCTTTCAGATATAAGACTTGGAAAGGCCTTTGAAAGCATTTTTGTGATGGCCTTTTTCTTCTACTACTTTGTTTCCAGAGGGCATTGCTGCTATGGCTAATGTAAAGCCGAATTCACCAGAGAACAAAGAGGTGGAACCAGTGTCTGACAGCTCAGGTCCCACTCAGGAGCCATTAAAGAGTCACACGTCCTCCCAGAAGAACAATGCTACAGGTCTGTCAGAGCAGCTGTCCTCGGACGAACACGAAAACCCTTTAAATGGAGCCCAGCCGAATCCATTTGTATACAGCAGTGTCCCCGCTGTTACCGGCACAGGCAAATCATTGCCTTCAGGAGCACTTGTTAATGGACCTGGTTCACACCCTACCTCCGAGGAGTGCCGCGTCCCGAACAAAGGCGTTTTACCCAACAATGTCCTGGATGCCGAGTGGCAAAAGGAGAAGGACACAAGCTCTCAGGTGTTACCACCACCCTGTGTGCTTCAATCAGACGGTCGAAAGAACACAGCGGGGCCCGGCCCAAAAACACCGGCCTCTCCGCCAGGTGCCAGCGGCAGGCCTACGGCTGACCCCGAGGAGGGAGAGTCTGAACTGCACTACCACCAAGCACTGTCAGCCCACGGCTCCGACCAGACGCACGCTAGCCAAATGTTGATCGACAAGGTGACGGGAAAGGAGAGGTCCGTTTGGGATTTGAACGCGGAGATGGAGTCTGGGAGCTCCTCAGATGATGACGATGATGAGGAAGAGGCAATAAGCTTGGAATCGCAAAAAAAACTAATACAGTTTTTTTGGAATGGTTGCACTGATGAGAGAGGCTTGGATAATATGAACAGCCAAAGAGAGTTAAAGCACAATATCAATATAAAAAATATGCCAGCCACTCCAGAAAAGTTTTCCAACAGTTTGCATCACACCTACAGACACTTGCACGTCAATGATCATTTTGATATTTCTAAATGCAATTATGATCCCTCTTTTAAAAATCATGATTTACAATTTTCTACGGCAACTCACCTAGACCAAGTGTGCAACAATCCTCTATCGACCAAGCAGGGAAGTGGTTGCAGGGAAGAAAATGAATATATCAAAGGCAATAGAAAACCTGAGAAGATAAAAACAGAACAATCCGAACAGGAACCATTATTCTTTTCCTGCATAAAATGCCATGTTAATTTCAAGGAGAAAGTCAATTTGCATAGACATATGATGTATCATTTAGACGAGCATAATAATCCAACGCACCACGAGAAGGTCCCGGTACAACGGCCCTTTATATGCAGGGAGTGTGGGCGTTCGTTCCGTGACGGCAACTCCCTGGTGAAGCACATAATAATTCACGGAGAGAGACGACAGAAGCTGATGGAGGAAATCAAGGAACTCCACAAACTGGAAGATGAAGGCAGAGAGGCCCGGCTCCAGTGCTCGCAGTGTGTCTTCGGAAGCAATACCAATCAAACTTTTGTCCAGCACACCAAGTTACATGAGAGTGAGGAGGGCCGGTACTGCTGCCATGAGTGTGGCAGTATGGCTTTGACCAAGCAGGAGTTAGAAGCACACTCGCACACAGTGCACTTAAACACACACCTGCCCAAATGTCCCAGAATAAGTTTGGCTGACGAATCTGAAAAAGTAGATTTGACAGAGTTTCACGGTAGATTTTGTTCTTTTTCCAGTCAAGATGAAAATGTTCTTAAAAATCATTCAGAGCTGATGCAACAGGGTTTATGTTACACAAAAAATGAAAAACAGCCATTTCCTCAAGTGTCACTGAACAAAGATTCAATTTTAAACCAATTAGAATTAGCTGATACGCATTCAAACAACGCTGATCATATAAAACCACTGCAGATTAAGTCTAAGCTTTGTATTAAGAGACCGGCTGTATGGAGAAGAACTGACTTTCCCTACTGTTCCATTAGCAGAGCAGGCATGTGCACGGAACAGTCTGACACATCAGAGTCCCCGCAGTTCGAACGCATTGTTGGCCCCAGACCAGGCAGTCTGTCGCCATCTCTGTGGACGCCCGACAAAGAAAGAACATTATCGCTGAACCCAAAAGACAGTATAGATGTGACAACGGGTCTTCCTTATGTCGAGGAAGACAATCAAGGGTACGACCACCGCGCATTGTCAACCCTCTCAGAAAAGCACACCGACTATCCCTCCAGCGTAGATTTTTTGCTCACCTCGAAGACTATTAAAACTGATAATTGTTCCTGTCACAGCTATGACTCTGAAAATTCTCAGGAGAACAGAAGTGACTTGGTAGGCTGGGGTTTAAAGGAACAAGCAGTTACCCCCAAATCTCTATCCAAAAGGAAAATGTCAACGCCGTTACGGAACACTGTCAACGGGGTGAACTATGTTGTTTTAACCAAAGTGAACCAGAGGCTGAAAGAGCAGTCTTCTCCGGAAGTCTCAGAAAAGGAGGAGGACAAGGAGGACTTTGGGGAGAGCGACGACTTTAGTGACTACACCAGCGAAGCCACGGCTAACTTCCTGGACTGCAGTGTGAATGAAAACAATCCGTATGCCCGAAGCTACTTTATAAGGAAGCAAAGAGGGCACGCAGTGACAAAAGAGGCTCCGCCTGTTTTTGACCAACCTGTAGAAAACATCGATGACCACGGCGACGACGTTGACGATGGTGAAATACAGCAGCTCATTATAAAGGAGGAGTATATTGAGAGTGCAGTGTGTGACGATTTACCAGAGTCACCGCCCACTACCAGACCCACGAGTCACGACCCCTCAACAATACCCAATGACACCACGCCCTCATCGGGTGCCACAGAGCACCCCAAACCTTGCCCGTACTGCCCGGCCCTGTTTGATTCAGGAGTGGGCCTGTCCAATCACGTGCGAGGGCACCTGCACAGGGTGGGGTTGAGGTATGACGCTCGTCACATGGTGTCGCCAGAGCAGGTTGCCTTGCAGGACCGCCACCAACGCATCCGTAGGAAGATCCCTGCTGGAACCCGACGGAGCAAAAAAGGTAAAAGTAGCTTATTTTATTTCAGTAATCAGAGTATTCATATATATATTTTTTTTAATAATATTTTACATTTTGAAATATTAATGTATCTTCTTATGTTTTGTTTTACGTACAGACAAGCCTCCAGAGTCACAAGGGGAGCACACCTGTCCACTGTGTTGGGGTTGGTTCGATACCAAAACGGGCCTCTCTAACCATGTGAGGGGCCACCTAAAACGGATAGGGAAGAACATCCAGCCCGGCAACAACAAGTCTCCGGTCTGCATCCTCAACGAACTGCTCCAGGACGAGAAGGAACACCAGAACATTCTACAGGTCCTAAACGGGAAGCAGGTCTTCTCGCCTCCCATCGTGACCCAAAGGTTTCTCGGCGGCAGTGGGTTGTTTCTGGCGGCCGCGGGGATCCCCGCCCAGGTCCGACATGGAGACGACACCGATCCATGGCTATTTAAAGACTCTAGCGTACCTGGACCGGAAGAGGGTAAGACGTTCATCTCCGAGAGAGAAGGAGGCCTCTCTCAGACACAGATAGAGTCCTTTAGCGGTATGGTCTCTTCAGGCACCTTATTGAGGCTGCTGAAGGAAAGAGAGCTGGAGAGGCAGCTGGATAGGAATGCCGGATCCTATGCATCGTACAGAAAGCACTTTACCAAGGAGAGTGGCGTGGAGGTTGCGACCGGGGTGGAATCAAACTGGGCTCGCGGTAAGGAGACCCTGTTTTCACAGAGAAGAGTTCAAAGGTGGTTTTTTTTCATTCTATTAATACTTGGAGATGAATGGCATCTCAGTGCTGTCATACTTCAGTAGAAATAGCTGGCCTTCAACAGTGACAACTGATGAAATGAGAAATCTATATAGGCATCCAAAAAGTTGGCATTTTTCATAATTCTCAACACATTCAGTGTTCACATACATTGTTGAAGAATAAACTGTATATTTAAGTGGTACCTTACTACAGTACATATACAGGAATCTGTGCAAACTTTCAGCAGTTGTAATCATGCAGGTAAGCTAGTGGAACAATAATTTGTCATAAACAAATACAATACATTTCACCAAAGTGCTTTTGATTTGTATGTGTGATATCCTTTTGATGTGTAGCTGGAAAGACATCAGTTGTACACCATAAACCATTGTTTTAATGTCTGGCCAAATGAGTGGTTGACATATGCAACAACCCTTATCTGTGTGTCTATTTGTATTCAGGTTCAAATCCAAATAATTATTTTTTTAGGAGTGAATGTCTCTGATACTTTTTCATGTATGCAGTGATCAGTGATACACTAATTATGAATAGATTACCTTACCTCTTCTGATAAAATAAAAATACCATATTTCCAATGCTATACTGCAACCAGCATTGAATGATAACTTATGTCTTTTTATTTTAGGATCAGTGGTTGAAGCCATGCAAAAAGTTCTGGAAAAGATAACGATAAAACTGTGAATGAAAACATCTTTAACTATGAACATTTATTAAACGTATTAAGCTGACCCATCATGTATGTGTACATTACATACATTAATGTACATTACTCTGTGCAGAGTACTGTCAATTCTGGTACCAGTGTACTTTGTCTTAACTCTTTTTAGTGAGATTAAATATAAAACTACATTACTATATGGAGGATAAAATCATCGTCCGTCAAAGGTCCGAGAATCTTTTTTTTCTTCGTTTTTGGCCGGAGGCATTTGTCACATGCACACGTTACCAACAATTGAAGGGGAAATTGAAATAACCTCTTGTCCTCCTGTAGCAGCAGATGTTCAGTCGTTTCCCTATTAGGTGTGAATTGGAAGCTGTCACTTAAATTTTCACACTAGTGTCAGGAGCCTTTCTAATTTATCATCAATAACATAGCCTTGTCACCCGGTTCAGGGGGTGTACCTAAAGGACCTATAATAAAGCTAAGCATACAAATATCAAATCGTTCAAAAAAAATGTGTGTGAAGAGACAAAAAAAAAAAAAGTCTAGCAGAATATTGGTGCGATGCTTTCGTAATAAGTCACTCGTACGGATACAGGGAAAACAGTCTTCTGTTCTTCGTGACTCCTGTGACATCCGCGAGGTGACAGAAGTGAAAATAGGCCCCCTGAAGACGTGAGATTGTGATAAACATTACCAACAACACTTCTCAGATGGCGGTGTGCAAAACAGATCCTTCGAAATTTTGAGAAGCAGATGGGAGGTGGAAGTCAGAGCACGTGGGGAATAACAGTTTTACTTGTTAATAATCTCTATAAATTCTCTGGTAAAATACCTTCTTTTAGCGTTTTTTAGGGTGATTCACCTCGAGACTTTTAAAGAAACCTCATTCACCTCTAATGAGATCTCCCTCGTAGTACCAGCTAAATAACTTTTAAAAATAGAATGGATGGCAGCCGTAAGAAACGCTTCATCAAGCTCAATGAACAAAGACTGAACGACAAGAGCAAAATAAGTAGGATGATTAGAGTTACTTGAAGAAAATATATCCGCTGCAGTTAAAACATTTTTTTTAATCATTATATACAGTATATGTTGACTTGTTTAATTCATGTCAAGCGTCTAGCTTTAAAGGTTTTGACTGTATGTTCTGTTCACGTGCTTGGTATGCTTAGACATGACTCACTTGGTGTGATTGATTTGACTTTTGTTTCAATTAGCCCTCTGTTGTTTTGTGTTTCAGTGCACACTGGGAGGTCAAAGGTTTGCGTTCACTGCAATACAATCTTCCCCAGCGCAGTCAGCCTATCAAATCATCTGAGGGCCTATGAACGGAGGAAACAACTTGCCACGTTGGAAGGAGCCAGTAAGTCCAAAATTCAGGAACGGTCAGAGGAGTGTTTTTCCTGTTATTTCACTATCACCGGTAGGCCAAAATGAGCGGTCTAATCAGAGTAAGCTTAAACACTTTACTCAAGTGTGTCTTTTTACAGGAGTCTGCAGCAGTCGACTAAACTTAGTTTGCCTGTGGTTCATTCCTGTTCACGTTGTACTTTTTCATTTTAGTCGCAGAGTTAAAACATTACTTAAAAATGGACTATTCATTAGAATTGATCCAAGTCTGTGATCTTATCACTCATGGTACAGTATTTCCATTCATGATTTCTCATGTATTTCACAAAGATGGTGCCATTTTAAAGGCCAGTAGCAGTGTTGCCATAGACTGAGCATTGAGTTGTGCTGCTTCCGATGCTCGATGTTCTCTTTGTCCAGGCTATGACTGTAAACAGAAGAAGTCTAGATCGAGGCCAGGTCTGAAACGCAAAGTGTTTCCTTTTTCTAGAACTGCCGAGGAGATCTACAGTCTTACCTGCAGGTACTTTCAAACTGATTTTAAATACAAACAAAATGTACTGGGAAAAATACTTAATACGCCCCACATGTGCTGCCTATCTTTGCCAGGACACCCTTGCAAAAGAGATGATTAATCTCAATGGGATCTTTCCTGGTTAAATAAAGGTTAAATAAAAAAATAAAAAAATGCATTCTATGACAAACTTACTCCAAAACCTGAATATTAACTTGTGTTATTCGTTGTTGTTTTTCAAACTATGCACTAATATTATGTAGCGAACAATGAAATATCTTTCCATCCAGATTTTGCGACCTAGTCTTCCAGGGTCCCCTGTCTGTCCAGGAGGACTGGATCAAACACTTACAGCGGCACATTATGCACAACACTGTGCCTGCCACCGGGTCAGGGATGGTGGAGGTGCTGGAAGCCCTCCAGCCTAAGATGGATCCTCTGTCCCAGGATGAACACACAAACCTGGACTTCGAGCGTCACACTTCACCCATCAATCTTCCAGTGGCCTCCTAAAACGATCGGGTTCTACACTTTATCACTTTGCATCGATCCTGCACATGTGTATATAGTATACGTTAGAGATAATGTTAACAAATATTCCAGCACATGTATATAGTATTTACACTAACAAATATTTCCAAGATCTATATTTGTTATTATGCTCTGTATCTGGTCATATGATTAACATTGTTGATGGAGTGAGATATAAAATGTATTGTTTTCAACTACATACATCATGCAAAAAAGGCCAACTATCACAGCTTTCGTAAGGAAATCTATTTATTCACAAGATTTTGTCCAAAGTCCTAAACTTTGGCCAGAGTGTCAAATACATAGCTCTACATGCCAAGCCATGTATTAACTCAATATTGACACAAGCACAAAAAAGGACAATAAATTATTTAGCGAACTGCAGCTTGCGCTTGCACATATTGTGCCATTTATCTTGCACAATAAGCAATTTTAAATGCTTGCTCAAGTAGATAACAAATTAAAAGGTTAATGGTAATTATTACAGAAGATATTGTAGTACTTTAAAGTTTTAATTGTACACTTACTGAGTGTTGCATATCCTTCTTTGCACTTGAACTGGCTGTTCTCCTTACCAAAAGTGACTACACTTGCCTCAATGTTTTGCCTATTGCTTAAGAGTAGTCTTCATATGAATAAGAATACAGGGTATGTTATTTCTATAAATTAGTCTATATCAAGATAAATACTTGGAATTAATCTTATAGCATTTTAGTCCTTATTTGTTGTTTGTATCCCAACAAGCCAAAACCAAATGTAATTGCTTTAGAATGTTTAAATTATGATACAAATGTGTTATCGTGATATATTTTATTTAGTGCCAATGGAAATAAATCAATCAATAGTAGTGCAAAGGTTTGATATATTCCCAATTTTAACATGGTTTATCAAGGACTTAGTTTTTGAGTTCCTCTTTTTAGGTTGAAAACGATGTCTAGCAATGGAGCTCACTGGACAGTTTCGCTTAGTAGGAGTCATAAAATTGATCACTTTCCTTTAGTGATGATGATGATGATGATATACAGAGTATGCATGTAAAGGAAAAGATGCTGCTAGATTGTTGTCATGTTTCAAATGTTGTTTTGTTTACTGTATATCATCAATGCTGTAGTGCCATATATTACCATCATTATAAAGATTTGGTATATTCCTAGTTAGATTTGCTTTTTCCCCTACAATAAAGTTCAGGTGCCAAGTATAATAACACTTCTGTTGTGAACGTTTTACATAATGTGACAGTATGTCTAATACTTGTTTTTCCAGTAACACCAAACATCTATTCTGGCCATTCTAATGACTTATCAATGACTGGTGCATTCTGTATTCAATCTAAAACAAGTTTAAAACAAGATTAAACAAGATTCAAACAAAACTGTCATGTTATCTCATAAATTTAAGCTGTGCCCTGACACAAACTGTCAAGCTGATCTGTTGTGTTCTGTATTAAGCTGTAAAAGTAAATATGACTATGGAATAATTATAGTATCTATGTAACACACAAAGAGTTATCGTCGTAGAAACACATTCTCTAAATTCAAAATGTTTTTGTTTTTTTTGCCCAACTGCCCAGTATCTGCCCATCTGTCAGCAGATACAGAACGCTTCAATCCCGAGAGTAACAGACTGACATCTGCCATTTTCACCTTTTGTTTTTAAGCCTTTATCTTTTTTTTCAAGGGGCAAATTATTTGATTCGAAACCGCTGTTTGATAGCTGTTTCTGTGTAGGGCGGCCTGGGCTTCCCTGTGACACAGCGGGGCTAACCCTTCAGTTGATCCTGGGCAGTATTTAAAGCTACAGCGATCAAGGCTGTACAAACCAATTGTCATCACATTTCTCCGAAGGGAATTTTCAGGAGTACATTAATGCTCCTTCTTTGGGAAATAATTGTGGCACTCTGTGACTTCATTAGGTCTGCTGGCTGTTTCAAAGGGAGGCTCTCTCCCTCTCTGGAGGCTGGGAAACCACGTCGCCAGCAGACAGCATCCCATGGGAGCAAATGAATATAAAAAAAAAATACAAAAAACGAAAAGAAGGGAAATTATAATGAGATTGAGCCAGCCATGACCAGGATTGGGCTTTTCATTATCCCATTGGATGGATGGAGAGAGGGAGGGAGGGAGGGATGGAGGGAGGCAGAATAAGGCGACAGAAAGAAATGTGTTGCAGCAGTAGGACTCTCACTTGCCATCTGCTACGGGGGTCCACTGGTAGACATCCAATGCATGCTTATCATTAGACATGGCTATCAAAGAGGGCTGGGTCTCTGGAGACTCCACTACAACTGTTAAAGCCACCCCCTATATACATATGCACACACACACACACACACACACACACACAAAGAAAGATAATCTGTTTTTTAAATTAAATTGACTGAAGTTTTAATTAATGAAATTACCATTATAAAAGGAGATTGTAGCAAAGTTTTTTTTTTTACTGAACTATTACTTTATTTTATTTGGTAATGTTATTGGTTCCAATAATCGTAAGTGTAGCGACTAGCTAAGATGTTTGAATATTGATAGGGGGAGCCTTAGGTGGTATTAAAATTACCCTTCAGGACACAGCTACATCACTGGAGTCAGGCCAAAAAGGAAAGATTGAGCTATATGTGTATTTTTCGACAGTTGTCTGTGTTTTAGATGTGCCAAATAACTTACACCACCATGAAAGACGGTTGGTTGACTGATGTCACTTTTATTTCATCTGGTCGTCTCATTTTTTTAAAAGTTTTTTTTAGTTTTTGCTTTTTTGTATTACCCTTTAAACCACTCACTCACTGTTTGTGGCAGTGGTGTTCCAGAGATCAGGACCATTGATCGTGACCTCTTCCGTAGCCAGCGATTTGGAAGTGACAGAACCTGCCACCATTGTAAAAAAAAGAATAAAATAAAAAAAATAAATAAAAAAAAGAGTGGAGGTAGAAGAAGAAAAATCAATAGGTTTCCATTAGCTGGTTGGGCTGTGTCACTGGCCTGTCCATGATCCCGTTACAGTGGTGGTACAAGGGTGACACTGGCCCCCACTCAATCGCCGCTGACAAGAGAAAAACATGCTGACAGCCACCAGGAACAAGTTGGAACACAGATTTGCACTTCAAGCGGCCGTCCGAGAAGACACTGCGCGAGGCCACAGCACGGAGAGAGGGGGGGGTTGAGGTCACAGCACGGCAAAGGAGAGGGGAGGGCAGCACGGCGAGGGGGGGGCAGCCCGTGGGGGTAGAAGGGATGGAGTACGAGGGTGTGGATGAATTCCCTCCTCTGTCTCTATCTCTTTCTCTCTCTCTCTCTATCCCTCTCTCTTTCTTTGCATCTCCCTCTCCATTCCCCCCTTTCTCTTTCTTTGCATGTCTCTCTCTCCCTTTCTCTCTCTATTCCTCCCTTCTTCTCTGCCCCCTTCCCTTTTCTTTTCATCTCTTTCATTCTCTCTCTTTCTCACTTTCTCTCTCCCTCTCTTTACCACTGTCTGACTGTCTCACTCTCCTCCACTCATGCTTTTATCCACCCATCAATTATTTACCTCTGGGTACACCAAAGGAAACTCAGGTGCACTGATTGTGGCTGAAGGAAATTCATAATCTCTTCTTTTGCCCAGGCTAACGCTGCTCAGCTGTTGTTCCTGGAAAGACCAGCTTATAACAGCTTTCTTTATATCATGTTTAAAGAAATGTATGATTGGGTGTAGAAATATATGATTGGGTGCAAGGGGTACTATTTGTTGTAGTTCAAGATCCGTAACATATTTTTATACTGTTTGATGTATAATATTTGGGATTTTAATATTTATAGAATCTTGAATATCTGTGATCTCTATCTTGAAAATACTTGTAAAATATCAACTTTAAAAAACGAAAATGTAACCCCAATGTGGTTTTTAGGTCTGGGACAAAGAAGGCCAGCTTCTTCTGATGACCCCGCAGACAACAGGGGAGAAAGACATCAACTGTCTCACAAAAGACAATACAATCAATACATTTTGACAAGGATCAGAAGTGCTTGAGATGCACCGCGTTTGACCCTTCAAAACAATGCTTAGGCTCATGTCAAAATTGTTGTGTAAGCATATATGATGCAGTTGTAACATCTTCTCCTTTATAAACCATAATCCAAGGTCCTTTCTCACGTGTATGTTAACTGTAATCTACTTATATCAATTGGTCTCAATATAATTATGTCAATGTGTATTGTAGATAGCTTAAGAAGCAAAATAGGCGTAATATCCACAAATAAAAAACAAAGACGCAAACATGGTATTTGAAGAATTAAGTATTTGCATCTGTGGCATATATATAAAGGTCAATGAGAAATAATGAGTATTTTGTCTTCATTAAATTGCTTAAAACGGACAGTTTTATCTGGACCTCTATAGACCTTAGGGTATCATCTGACATCCACCTCCTTGTTAATACATTTTTTTTCTTGGATAATAAAATGCCAACTGTTTTTCAATTAGACATACATTTTTACCCGCTGCTTTTGTAATTTATTTCCCCCTTATGTAGGCAATTCAGCACATGATGACTGTTGGGAATTCAGGTTAATATGTTGACAAGATTTAACAATACCGGGTCATGTTGCTCACCACGCTCGACTGGTTCCGTTCAGTTCAGCAGCTGACAGGTCCTAATCATGCGCTGGCTGCCCTAAAGGCAGTGGAGCAGAGCGGATTGTAATTACTGAATTATGGACTAGTTTGCCAGCGTCAAATTGAGACATAATTAAAGTCAGAGTTGCAATAATTGTTCCGGCTAATTGGGCAGACAAGTGTGTTATGGTGCAATTATACAATTAGTATTATTATAAGAAATAATAATTTTCTTGACTTAAAACATTTTCTCTGGTTATATGATATAAATAGGGTTTATTAACCTATTAGCAGTGTTTTTCTTATAGAAAGATTGGCCTATGTTTCCCAACTTCATAATCTAATAAGCCTCATAATATAACAATTTACTCTGCCTAAGGATTGGCTATATTTCAAAGCGAAATTGTGTTTATCAACATATACTACCCTATACTCTTGTCTGTTTAACACAATTGTATTTATTTAGATAGAAGGATACATTTTCCCCACATTTTCCGGAGAACGTGGGCTAACAGTTTACTGTAGTCTACCCAGACATGCAAGATGCAAGCATGTCTGATGTCAGTTTCAATAAGGTTAATACACATTTACTGTAACGAAAAAAATAATAACGTGGTCAACAATCTCGTCCAATATGACATTCTCGATAGTGAGGTGGCCCCTCTGGCAACGCCATTATTTCCTATTAATTACTCGCTAAAGTACGCCTTTAGAAATAGAAAGATAGGTGTGACAGAGAGCTGGTCAGTGAGCATCTGCCCTTCATCGCTCTGGGCGCAAGCTGACCTCCTTTTTTTACTTCAATAAATTGGAGGCTTGACAAGCCATAAAACGAAAGAGATTTGATTTGAATGCGGGGAGAAATGCAGAATATGAGCCAGAAATGACGAGTCAGACAAGATCTCTCGGGCACAGATTGAAATTTGTCGCGCGTGAAAAAAAAAATCATTTTTTTTTTCCAAGCTTCTTTTCGAAATCAGACTGTCTGCATCGGTTTGTCAAATCCTATGCTATTTATTTAAATAACAAAAACATTTTTTTGTTAGGTTGTTGTATAGACTTTGACTAATATAAGCTAAATGTCAATTCATGATATGGTTGGTCAGTAAGAACGATAATTCTGTAATAACACTGCCGAACATAAAAAGCTACGCTACATTATGGCTGCAGCCTAATTTCAGATTCTTAAAAAAAAACAAAACTATGATCTTACTTACAGCTGGACAATGGCATTCGTTCTGTTGTTGCTGACCCAATTATGTCTTTTTAAAGCTGACCGATAAAATATGCATATATTTTATTATATTTGTTATTATGACTGACGCAGTTCATACACTGCACTTGGCTATTATCAGACGTTATGCAATTCCACTTCTGGACGGCAGGGGACACTGCTCATTTCAGTCTGAAGTCGGTCAGTTCAGAGTAAACAACGTGATAAAAAGGATAAGACATACAACATATGATATTACGGTTCTTGGAGTGTAGGCCAAATAGCGGAAGATTATTTAACATTCCTATTAGCCCTAAATCATATTTTGATCTTATTGACAATCAAAGAAGCCTGCCATAGATTGCAGCACTGATAATTATATGTCGGTCCTATATCCCACAAGTAGCTGGTCTTTAACATAAAATTGCCATGAGCATGTAGCCTACAGATTACACAGTCAGACGTTTTTATGCAAAGCGGCTAACACATATTGCATTCAACTTCGGCAAACCGTAAGCAAATAAAATCACAAACATTTGCACTACTTCAGTATCACAAAACAAAAAACAACAACAACCCATTTCTTTGCAAAATGTCATTTATTACAGCGTTGAAGAAAGTCTACAAATATATTGCTTTGCTGGCACATTTTTTTTTTTGCTTTGTTGGTTTATTTAATTACGACCCAAATGTATGAAGGGGTTTGAAAAAAAAAAGTTTCAGGCGACAAGCAATATGTAGAGCAAATGACAAAACCAAGAGTGAATAACTGACAGTTGAAAAGACAGAAGATGTGCAGCTAACAGGCAAACGCACCAGTACAAAGTCACACGTACCTTTGAGAGCACAGTTTGTTTTATTGCCGTTCTCCAGGGTTGTATCTGCTGTCGATTTGCTAGGGGGGGAAAGGAATATGCGAGCATGCCCTGTTTAAGAAACAAACATGCAGATTAGGTGGCATTTTGACAGCATACCTTACTTGGAGACTTCTTGTCCCATAGCTCATAGTCTACAAGCGGTGAAAAGAGCGTAGCAACTCAGCAAGTTGACAACATCATGTATCATCGTTACACAAAAATAAATGCAAAATAAGAAGTTATCTGTATCAGTATATAGCTTTATTTTGAAAGAAAAATAAATCCCATAGACATTAAGTAACGGTGAAAATTCTAATGCTATAGCATGTCTGTAGATAAGCATAAAATTGTCTCCTTACAATTTCAACATACCTGTAGTTTAGGCCCAATATAGCAGGCACGCCAGTTGAGCCTAACGGTAAACTGGAATAGTTGACGCAATTTGTTGGCCACTTGAGTATACTCTATAGAGCACTTGCTTGTCAGTCTGGTTCACCTGCATAATATCTCGAATGCCATTTATTAGTCCAATTCTGCAAAATGTCTGGCAATGTATCATACTGTGGAGTGTGGACATATTGATCACCTAGTATATTTTTTCTATGTATAAATATCCTAATAGAAACGCTACGGTATTGCCTATCTGGCAAAAAAAAGTTTATTTTCTCTATATGTTTGTAGGCATGGTTTAATGTGAGTGTTTCCCCCCTTCTTTTTAGCAAGGTTCTGTGGAGGCTTGAAAGATTTAAACCTGACAAGCCTTGTGTAAAATTTGCAGCTCGTCCTGGGAGTTGTCACCTGGTATTTGTGGTACTTAGCTACTACCTGTCACCGCAGGTTTACAGCTTCTCCTCACTCGCTCACCTTCCAAACCGATGCTGCACTGTCTTGACTGCCATTACAAAGTTGCTTCGGGAGCTTGAATTTTGTATTATGTTTTTTTTATATATACATTTTTTTTTTGAGAAGGCTGGCGGGATGGAATGCAAAAGACGGAGTTTGATCTCTCAAGATTTAACACATCGTGTCATGATGATATGATGACATGCGGTAAAATAATGACCCGTCCCCAAATTATATTTGAAATCATTGTTTAGGTTTCATTGAATTTTGTTTATTTTGAACAATGTATACTACTTTATACATGTACTTTCATCCATCCATTACTGGTAAATTCGTTTTTTTTGTTGTTGAACATCATCAAATGAAAACTAATTAGGCCTGCATTATAGCTTGATAATGACAGTCAATTATCAACTACTTCGACATCATGTAACATCAATAAGACCCGCCTCCGTTATAAATTGGTCCACTGCCTACTTAATTTGTAATCCCAACCCCCTCTCCATGTAACTGCAAAAGGACATAGCCTATATCCAACACGTGTGGATCTCTTCAGTATTCCACTCAATCCTCAGCTCTCCAAGGTTGACCTAATCATCAGCAGATCAACAACTGAAATGTATGAGAGAACAAATAATAGAGAAGAAATGAACAAATGATTAGCATGCTGTGAAAAGTACAATGCGTTTCTTATTTAGCATTTAGATAACTGTCTATCCCGAAGAGACAAGCTTCAAAGTTGAACCCCAGTTTAGGCGAAGGGGATTAATTCCGTCTACTGCATGCTTCATTGAATCTCTCATTACCAAACTTTGTCTGTATTGATGTTAGATTTGATTGAAGATTAGAGCATTTAGCAAATCTTGCTTTTCCGCGTGTATCAGGGCTTTCTCAAGCGCGCAGCACAGCGCCCGTTGGTCAATACCCTCACTTTTATCCAGTGTCTGCTTCATTTAAACTTAATCAACTCCATCAATGAACTGGAACAAGTAAACGTCCCCCTGGAACAATGATGTTCTTTTGTTAGATAATGCTTTGGTCTCCTTCCCAATACGGTGGCGGCTAAAACCTGAAATTACACCATGATGAACTATTTCAATCAATATGATAATGGAAATTGGTTTATATGACGCTTTTGCAGGGTTTAAGGAGGTATACCCTCCATGTGACATTAATACTTCGTCTCCATGCGTCAAGATATTGTCTCACCTCCCTGCAGATGCATCCAACCCCCTGCCTCACATTTTATTGCTCCATCTTTCCACGGACATTGACAATTGCATAGGGCTGGTAATAATGTGTCATCGCTATAGGAAACTGTAGAAAACAGACCCTGATGGGACCACGCATTACTTTCTTTATTTTACGATAAATTATAGACTACGAGCATATATAAATATATATATATATATATATATATATATGCACCGCGTTTCCTGTCTCAGTTTATCTGGTCTTGTCCATCAATCAAATGAAGTGACACGTACCGACGCTGTTCAGGTACCACAACGGTGACTTTTTGTTGCTTAGCTGGACGTTTTGTCCTTGACTGTGACTGCCTTGTAGGCAACTGTTCATCATCATTATACTACTACCAGAAGACCCATTTTAGAGGCCTTAGCAGGGAAAAATGCATGGTTCCCAGCTGTTGCCGTGCCTATAAATGTGCCACCTTCTGGAGCAATTCAAATGGTAATCATACGTTTAACGATCAACTGGCGAGAAATCTATGGCTTGTCATGCACATGTTGTCCCTGTTTATTTTACCTAGTTGGATATATAGTTCCAAATTCGGTTGCTTATGGAAATAACGGCGATTTACTTATATCTGTTTGTTTTTGAAATAATAAACAAAAACAATGCAAAACCGAGGTGTATCGAATCAAACACCTGGGTATCGATTCATTAGGTCTAGGCCTATGGACATGCGTGCAATGTTCAGGACAGAACGGAACTGTGAATGTCAAAAATAGCTTAAGGATTGTTTTAAGGCTTAACCATATTAAAATGCATTACATTGTGACATTCAACAACAGACTTGTATAGGAGGATTATTTAAAGCAATGAAATTATGCCCTAGCTGTTGTGACGGGCCCTAATTCTCTGATGTTGCATTCCGGGCGATAATAATGCGGAAGACGGTAACTATGAACATCACATTTCTCAACTAGATAGACATTGTGGGTAATTGGATAAATACGGTACTTTCAAATGTACACATAGACAGTACTTTATACTTTTTAAAAACAGTATAATAACATGATACAACAACTTGCTTGCAGACTCGCTATTGTTTTAGCTACTGCAGATGTGACTACTACCTAGGCCTTATTACAGACCAGGATATTTGTGTCACTTCCGTGTAATGTTTGAAATGCCGCTTGTTTGGTCTCGAAGCCCCTCTGTCATATGCTACTATACTCCCCAACTAACAGGAATGCAAAAGTGTAGGACCAAGCCTGCTTTAGCTTCCTTCTTTCATATCTTCAGAAAACACACTCCGCATCATATTGTCATGCTCTAACAGCATTGATTGCAACATAGCCCCCCATACCCCCTCACCCCAACAGCATTTATCTTTCAGTGATCACGTTTCATCATGTGCCAAAGACTGACCCTGCTACCCATGTCCTCCCTGTTGGGTCTGGTGAGAGAGCATCTAGTGAAAGGCCAGGAACCACTTAACTTCCAGATACTTTAAGAAAGGGAACCCTAAACAGTGAACCCTAAACAGCATATCCACTGCCTTGCAATATGTGTGCGCTGTATGTGCGCGCACGCAGAACTAGATGTGTATTTTGACACTTTTGAATGTAACCCCCCCTTCTCCTCCTCCTCCTCATCCTCCTCTTCCTCCCGCCTCTCTTTGTTGCCATGTTCTTACCTCCAGCGCCCAGGAACTGATTTGAGAGGACAGATACACAACAGATACAGCACCCGCAACATCAAAGACACATAGGAGGCTGCATTAGTAACACACTGTCACAAGTGTGTATCAAACACACACACACACACACACACACGTGTGCGTGTACAGAATGTGTCAGTGCGTTTCGGTGTGTGCGTGTGCTAACCATATGAAGCCCTGCCTCAAAGACAGGCTGAAAGCAGAACTTTACAGGCCTTCTCCTCTGTGGCTGTCTGTCCCTCTCCCATTGTTCCCACTGTATAGCTCCACTGATAGACTCGCTGGCTTTCATCTCTTCCCTCTGAGTGTAAACAGCTGTCATGCTTGATTGACACATGAGACGTGAACTCGAAAAGGACCTATCGGTGGATGTAGCGAGTTTATCCCTCTTTCTGTTTTTCTTTCCGACTAAGTGTGAACTTTGTGATTGTCATCCCTCCATCTTTCAATGGACCCTTTAAATCACTTGTGTTTAGCCTGCGGATATTTTAAAGGCTTACTAAGATGATGCCCATACGTTTCCTACTTGAAACTTTATGTGATCTTTACAATAGAATACCTTGTCATTACAGTAACCTTTTGGCTGTTGTACATAAAAAATAAATAAAATAAAAATGTAACTCAGTCGCAAATGTTACGGTACATTATACTGCATTATGTTGCCTCTGTAGACAAGTGGATGCTGGTGCTAAATTGCATTCAACAGCAGTAGGTCAGCTAAACTTAAAAGTATCATTAGAGAGAGCCGTTTGTAGATCATGACGGGTTCTCCTGCAGTGAGTTTATTGTGTTCGCTCTGTATTGTGCACTATGCAAGATAAGTTGTTTGACTTTGTTTTGGTCATGGGAGAACAATGCTTTGCATCCAGTTAAATTAGCTTTGGCTTTGATTTTGGGACACAAATAACTCCCATCCCTCTCATCCGCACTCCAGTGAGCTGGAACAAGAGATGCTGGAATATCACTTAACTAAAGAGAATATATGCATCAAATGAAAAACAGATAAAAAAAATATGCAATTATGTCCTTGATTGGGTTAAGTATTTCCATTCCAACGTGCCAGCCAAGGCTAGCTAGAGTCCTGGCCCAAATGGATGGCTTCCATAACAGAGCGCGGGCCGAGGCCCAAACAAACGTCACTGCTTGTGCCATTTCCCACATCATCCCCCTCTTCCTCAGATCCAGGGCCAGCTCCACTCGCTTTACCCACTTCTCCTCTATTTATTTCTCCGTTTTCATCCACACCTCCTTTCTCTCTCTCTCTCTCTTTATTCTTACCATCTCTCTCTTCCTCTCCTCTGTCTCTTGCCACCTTTTTGTTGTTCTTTCTCCTCGTTCTCTCAAATCTCTCTCTCTCTCTCTCTGTCTCTCTCTCTCTCTTTCTCTCTCTCTGTCTCTATCTCTCTCTCTCTGTCTCTGTCTCTGTCTCTCTCTCACTTTCTCTCTCTCTCTCTCTCTCTCTCTCTCTCTCTCTCTCTCTCTCTCTCT
>JAVQIZ010102087.1:0-33637 GCA_036023535.2 Galaxias brevipinnis | reverse complement strand
CCCCCCCCCCCCCCCCCCCCCCCCCCCCCCCCCGCCCCCGCCCCCCCCCCCCCCCCCCCGCCCCCCGCGCTTTCACACAGTAAACACAGCGCAAACAACAGCATTACAGTTAAGGTCCATGAAGATGAAGTAACCTACCTCCACACACACCCCAGCGGGCCGCAAACTGTCAATTGGACCCCCAAATGAGATTACCTAGACTATTGCACATGCATTCCTAACGCACTAGGTGGCACAATAGTCCTAATTTTGGATAATTCTATAAAAATCCCTGTTGAAATGTTGGGAAGTGGGAAAACCCGATCTTTTATGTATCCGGGACATGTAAAATACATGTTTTAGGTCTACCTCTCAATCACTTTTTCTCAGGTACCCCTACCACATGAGATGCTTACTCCAAACCTCGATTCCCTTCATTATATTTGATGTAAAACACTGTAAGGTTTAAGGGTGTAATCTGTTTACAGTTCAATATGATTTTGACATAATATAAGAGGGCAAATGCTTTGGAATAAGCACAGCAATTAGTATGTAGAGTAGATCCCAAGATTTACAGCGAGGATACTGCAAAGTAAAACTACAGGACAACAAATAACAGATGGGTGTTTAAAAATAATCTCTGGTATGTCAGCAAAAGAAGTATCAAGGTTTCCCTCATAACCATCCCTAAAAAACACTGAACAGACTACATGCAAGTTCGACAAGAATAAAAGCACATATTGTTTTACTAACAGGTAGGTATCAAACAACATGTGGAATGAGTCAATCAATTAATAAACGCAGCTGACACAATGTTTGAAATAGTGGATTTCAAGCATTGTTATTGTTGCTGTAAAAACAAAACACATTTCACCACACCTACTGTAAGTGGCACCACTCGGTTCATGTGAGATCATGTTTTGCCAGTGGTTAGCCAGTCAGAGTAACTGTAAGCCAGCAAAATTGCTATCATGTTCCTGTACTTTTTAATTATCGATTTTAATTGTGTAGCTTTAACGAGAAAGCTTAGTCTAACTATCTAAATGTACATTTTTTGGAGGATTTACAGTAGGCCTTTTGACCTCATCTTTTGAGGATTATTATATGTTGTACAGTAGTTAGAGCCTAGTTTAGAAAGCTTGGATCATTATCAAGCTTTTGTGAAAAATCTCTTTTCGATGGGTCATCAGCGAGCAAGTCAGAGGTGTGTCAGTCTTATCACAGCAGGCTGCATGAGCTGCTTCTTGTATTGGCCATCTTACCAAACCAATGGATTAACAGGGGAAATAAGCTACATCCTTATAAAGGTGTTCATAAAACAGTCACACAGACCACTGAGAGAGCATGATGACATGATACAAGCCAATGGTGCATTTTCAACCATGTAGCAGCATGTTGCAACACCGTCTTTTCAGCATTTGTGGCCTTGTATCATATATGTCTCCTCTCTCTCTTTCTCACTCTCTCTCTCTTTCTCTCTCTCTCTCTCTCTATATATATATACGTATATATATATATATATATATATACATATATTGAAATCATAGCAGCCATTTATGCATGGCGCTCTTCCTCAGAACCCTGCTTGTCTATATGACACTAACAACATAGTGATTGGCTCTGTACTTCTTGAGCTGTCTGCTTCACTTTGATCCCAACCCCATGGTTTGGATCCCCTTTGTCTCTGAGCAGCATGTGCTCCACTAGAAAGACAGCTGCCTCATCAATATTTATATTGTCATGAAAATAACTAGAGAGCAGAACATGTACAGTACAATTTAAAACCATGAAGTTCAAGTATTCTTTTTAACTCCCCTTTTCTTTAAATTCCAACTTGGCTTTTAAGCTTCACAATGGAACAATAACTACCTTCTGAAAAAATACCAACTCCTGTTGCACATGAGTAGTTCTGTTAAAGTTCAATTCATAAAGAGCATGTGACAGTGTTATGAAATGTGTGTTTCCCCGCAAGCAGGAAATCTGATGACAAACAATAAACATGCAGTAAGTTTTCAGTCCCATCACAAGACATGACAGGGATGACTCACAGAAATCCACACACCAACAAAAGCACATCTACTCTCATGCACGAGCAGTATACAGATTTTCTGAAGTATCAAACCAAACCAGGAAGCTATTATTTTACCAGAAAGGTCCACAGAGGTTGCCTTCTCTTTTGTCCTCTGAATATTGATCAAATGGCCCTGTAGGTGAATAAGTTGTATATGATTCTGCAAACAAATGAACAAACCTGCTATAACCCAAAACTTTTGTCCCATTCAAGTTTTCAAAGTCATTTCACCTCACTGTTTTGTATGATGCATTGAAACTATTCTAGATGTAGCTTGATATGATACTGCCTTTTTCAATCACTGAGTTTCCAATCACTAAAACCTTGAGCAAATACTCTGTGCATTGCAATAATGTTGCTCTACCTCCTACCTTCCAACAGGTCTGTAAAAAGAGAGTAGAAAAGAGTCTCTGCTGCACCCCGCCAGGCAGAGAGCCTTTGGTGAACCTTGGACATGAATAAATCTTTATTCACACTTTTTCATCGTTACTACCCGTTTTACCAATGTGTAGAACAGCCAAGAATATGCAAATTAAAATTAAAAAAGGAAAATACTAATATATACAATAATTGACTACAGCCTGGTCAAGGATCATTTTCATAAATTGAAAGTTAGCAACTTTAAATCAGCTGGCATGAAAGACAGAACACCAAAGCATTACAAAACAGATTTAATTTACTCAACAAGTATCCCGTAATGTTGTAGATTGTAGAATATCATTTTATAAGATATTTTTTAAATGGCAGATGTTTTCCAGTATTAAGTTCTTGTCTGAGACACACATACTGTATCTATCACTAATATAATAACACAATAATTATTATGATATCTCTAGTACAATTACAAGAAAATGTGAACTGTACAAAGTCCCAATAGGCACTGTAAGCAACGTACATAAATAGATAATTAAACTTTGTATCTCAGTGTGATCTGAATACCAAAATATGATGCACAATGTATACATTCACAAAACGAATGACATTTCCAATAGTAATAATATATACATTCTATATAGTTATTAATTCAGACAAATGTTTACAAAAGATACAAAGTTACAGTTTCATATTTCAAGACTATAAAAACAACACACACAAAAAAGTCTTAATGGCAAGCATATTGTTTCATGTGGCACTTTGACGTAATCTCTTGGATTTGCTACATACCTCATACAGCATACTGTTATTAATGTATTTCTAAAGACTAGCATATTCAGTCTGAGATGATGAGTTATAATTACAATATTTTTCTATATCCTAACGAGGTACAATCAAAATACCTTTTTATTTTTGATTATTGTCTAACATGAAGAGGCAGACTAGTTCACTGCAAAATGTGGAATTAAAATTAATTACTTTGTTGCAACTATTTACCATGTGAAGCATTTTTCATTAAAACAGTGTAGTTTAGTATTACAAAACGAACCATTCACTCTGAAGTGAATATTTTCTTGAGAAAATACCTGTATGACATATTTCATTACATATTTTGATCAATTTTGACTATTATCGGCTGTATACTACAGACGGAGAATCTAATTACAGCTACTGTACTACTGTGCATATATGCAGTAAGCTTTATGACATTAGTATTGACTTGAATAGATATATTCTATAAATTAATGTGTTACAACTGAAACATCTATTTAGAAATGGGCTAACATGAATATAATCATAATTGTATGTTATGTGCATAATAATGCACTACTCATTCTGTCTTGTCCTTTTTTGTTAAAACATTTCCACTAACATCACAAACTCAACTTTCAACCAAATTTGGAGTCCCTGAATGCATGTACAGAGTTTATGTTTCTTACCTGCAATTAAATAAGCATATTCAAAACAAGTTATTAGCTGCAAAATGGAACATGTAGATATCAACAATGCCGCTTCACAGAGTGGAAGAGTTTTGTTTGTAGTCCCTAAGAATGACGGAAGCATAGTTCACACTGGGAGGGGTGCACAAAATGGACTCAGACACCGGTGAATTAGGAAAGGGGCTTGTGGTTGAACTTGCCAAATCTCGAAATGGGGAGGGAGGCATCAAGGCCAAAGACTCCTCCATGGCTAATTTGATCTGAACCAGCTCCTCTTCATCATGAATCTGGGCGTTGTCATACATGTATCCGTGGAGCAGGCCAAAGTGCTCATTCTCTACTTCATCTTCCTCGCCCTCTAGAGGGAAGGTTAGCTCTTCCTGAAATGGATCAAGCTGCATGGGTATGATCTGATGCTGTTGGATGAGGTGGGCCTGATGGTACACTGGCCTCCTTCCACTCACAGCATCAGGGAGACTAACCAGATCGTTGAGCTCAGGGATGTCACTGTTGAACTGACCTGTCACCTCAGGGAGGTGGTCCATGATGACTTGTTTGGGGAGCATGCTGATTTGTGTAAGGTGCTCAGGAGAATAAAACTCTACCTGCTGGACCACCTCCTTCATAGGCCCACAAGTGGGAATCTGCCCATGAGCTATCATTGGAGGGCTGCTAGGAGGGTTGTATCTGATAGGGTCATTCTCATCCTCCTCAGCAACATTGTACAAAGTCTTGGTGCTGAGGTCAGAGAATTCCAGGGCTGTATTAGAGTAGGTATTAGTTAAGGGTTTGATGACAGCCATCTGATTGGAACCTGCCTCCTGTCTCTTCACATGTACTGACAGTCTGTGCCACATGTGATCCCCTTTTGGAGGATGTCTTGCACCTGGTTCAGACCATGACACAGACTTTCCATTAGAACTATGAACAAAATAAAGATGGCTGTTATTTCACAGGAACCCAGAAAAGTGGAGACAACAACATCATTTCTGGTTCATGTAAAAGAAAATATGATCTACTTTATGCCATGGTTAACATTGCTGTAACAACATTAGTTTTATTTCTCAGTTATATTTTTATTCGTATTCTATATTAAAATGAAATCCTTTCAAGTAATTAAAATTCAGCTCATTAAAAATGTTGGTCCTGATGGTAATTTCTAAGCACGAGGGTACACTGGTTTTGATTACAGTTCAAATGTTAAGATGTTAAATGTTAATTGAACACTGACCTGTATCTGACTCATTCCGTAACAGGTGCCCTTTGAGAATGAATAACTGTAATGCAAAACCAGCTTCCCTAAGGTGCCTAAGGAGCACTAGTACTCCAGGAATAAAAAAAATACATTAAACTTACCTGCCATTTCCTGTGTTTTTCTTCCTTTTGAACATGTTGAGCAAGCTGTTGCTCCGGCAAGCAATTTTGCCATCACCAACATGCATGCGCACAACATCAGAGGTGGTGAATGCACTGCGTACATTTCTCTCCGGCTTGGCGATGATTATGTACATTTTAGGTGTGAACATACAGCCTAAGGCCACAGTCACACTAAGGCTCACAGAGAAGGATGTGGTGATGATCTTGTAGTTGCTACCAAAGTAGATTGGCACAAAGGCCAGCCAGATGATACACGTGGTATACATAGTGAAGGCAATGTACTTGGCCTCGTTAAAGTTGGCGGGGACATTTCTCGTCTTGAAGGCATAGTACGTGCAGCTAAGAATAAGGAGACCGTTGTAGCCCAGCGGCGCCACCATTCCCACGTTGCTGGTGTTGCAGATGAGGTAAACCTCACGGATGCTGGGATAAGACTTGATGGGCATGGGTGGCTCCAATATGATCAGGGTGATCTCCAGGGTGAGCTGCACACTGACCAGGATTGAGGTAATGACCACCTGGGCCCAGGCACTCATGAACCTGGGCTTCCTAGTGCAGATCTTCTTCTTGCTGCCTGCCAGGATACGGGCGATGCGGTTGGTCTTGGTCACCAGGGCCGAGTAGCACATGGCGGCTGAGAGGCCAACAAGGATGCGCTGGAAATAGCAGGAAGCCACGGTAGGGTAGGCGATGAGGGTGAATGGGCAGATGTAGCCCAGGAAGATCCCTGCCAGAATTATGTAGCAGAGCTCCCGGCTGGAGGACTTGACCACAGGTGTGTCACGGTAGAGCACAAAGATGAAGGCAACAAATAGGGTGACCAGGATTCCCAAACAGGCAAAAACCACTTGGACAATAGACTCTGGGTTGCTCCACTCCAGGTATCGCAAGGTAATGGGTTCACATCCTGGGATGAAAGAAACAATAGTAGAACACATGTTATACCAGTTGTTATACTGTTAATGGTAATTGATAGTCAAATGTTTTTCAAATTTGAAAGTAGTTTGAATTATTTTCAATGGCATGATGATGTATTAACATTAAATGCGTAATAAAAGAACATTTAAAAGACTTAAGTTTTACATACTGTAAGATTAGGAGGACATTTTTTTTATTGTTTTGAACAAACAATAGTTCCATCCTACTTTCAGAATGTGCACACATTAATTAATTACAACGATACACGTGCCATTTATGAGCTGTGCCATGTGAGATTGTGTGATTGGTAGATCCAAGTTTGAAAAAACACAAAGTATTAAAGTAGGTTTTCAGCTCAACTATAAATAAACACCCTCTCTACATTGGGGAGGGCCAGGCTATGATACAGAGTCAGGGGAGGAGGAGGCCACTGCAGCATGCAGGGCAAACTAAATCACTGCAGCTTTCTACAGGTCCAAGCAAATAAGGATCTTTTCACCCTCTATAGATCAAACTAACTCTTGTTTATTGGCACAGGTATCATAGAACATTTATTCAACTTAACTTAATTAGTCTGCATGATCAAATAATAGTGAATAACTAACCTCCTCAGTACAAGTAGATAGTTTGTGGTGTCTGTGTGTGTTTGTGCGTTTCATAGTTTGAGTTTATGTTATATTTTGTAATGGGTTACTGATACATGAGATGAAACAGTGGATGGCAATAAGAAATAATGTTAAAAGTGTCTTGTCTTTGAATGGTACAGAGGGCCTTTAAAAGTAGGGCAAGGGAGAAGGAGGAAAGGTGAGAGAAATAGGGCTGTTTCTGCCGTCTGCTAGGTGGTGGTGAAGATGATGAATGGTTTTTCTGGTGTCATGGGAAACCTTTGGAAGTAGGACAGCACAGGTTTGTGAAATAGTGACGCATAATCATAGCAGGATCAACTGTATTGAGAACAGGTGGCAGAGGGTGAAAGCTCTGAGGACTCTAACTTTGTAGGTGCTTTGACAAAAAAACCTGTCCTTCTTAATGTGTGGTAACATACTGTGCAAATAGCTATATTTTGCCCAAGTGAATCTGTGTATACAAATGGAGTGTTTATCATATGATGATAGTAATGGCAAACACTCTCCATACACCTAGTAGAGTATCCTTATCAATGCTAACAAGTGAGTAAGATGAAGTGAAAAACAGAAACAGAAAGAGAGAGGGGTGACAAGATATGGAACCTACCCTCCAGCTCTTTGTTAGGCCACCAGCCCAAGTCACAAGCCTTGCAGGTGAATTCATCCTGGACATATTCGTTGTCCTTGCAGGCAGTGCAGATCCAGCAGCAGCTCACCTCTCCTTTCCTTATCACCTGGATTGTGACAAAGCACCAGCTCCATCAAATAACACGTGCAGTGTGGACAGTAGTTAGAAAACATATGTAACTGAATTAACCATTCTGGCGAATGTACGTGACTACTAACCAAACTATACTTTCAATAGCATATGATATGAAATATATAAAGATGCCTCTTTCCAAACCCACCTTGATCTCTCCTATAGAGCAGGGCTCACTGCAGACAGAGCGGACCATCTCACTACGGTTCATCTGAATCATGTAGTCATCAATGGTGAGAATGCCCTCATGCCAGGAGCCAACGTTGATATAGTCATACACACCAGGCCCAACATATTGCAGGTTCATAATCTCATACCTGATTTGGATGAAATGTTCTAGGGTCATCTTAGTGATAAACAGGGAAAGGAACTGTGCCGTCTCAAAATATTCTAATCTCAAAATCTCAGAATTATGAAAATGGCCAGATTATAATGATATATCATGATAAGATTATTCAACATTACAAAGAAAGGGTTAATTTAGCGAATCAAAACAATCTCTCACTGCGTAATTTATATGATATGAGTGGGAAAGGATATTATTAAATACTGTACCTGCCAGGAGTGTCCCCATTTTCATCAAACCACACGTCTTCTCCAGACACTCCAGCAAAAGAGGTTCTCAAAAGAAAGTCCAGCAGTTGGCTGCCATCAATGGGATCCATGGCGTCACATAGCCCCACGTGGCCTGAGCACAGGTGACTGTGCATGTCATGCAGCCCATGGGCCATGGCATAAATGGCATTGATGACAAAGCCCATCTTACTATCTTGAACATAGTTGTCCTCCAGACTTTCATAACCTGTAAATACAGTATTGAGTTTCATTCAATATCGCATAACATATGTTAGAGGGAGTACTATAGACACACTATGCATTGCTGCAGACAAGCATAACATGTAATGCAGTAGGATATTGCTAATCTGTCCTGAAAGGGAAAGAAAATTGATTTGTAGCGTGATACAGCCTAGTCAATACATGATAAAAGAATGATAGGGTGCCCAGAAACACAGAATAATCATTATTCTTGATAAAGGGCCAGTTAGCTACATACACAGTTCATCTCTGTGGGAGAACCCATGAAAGCTTACAAGATGCACTAAAATCCTGTCTTGCTTCAAAGGGATGCTTGTTACCATGGCACAGTCATCCACTGCTGCATCAACAATTCAGGATTCAATTAAGCATAAAACACTATGCTGATGCCTATCTCTAATGAAGTGATAAATCCTTTTAGAATTTGAGTTATTTAAAAAAACGTTGGACCTTTTTGGCTCATACATAATTTCTGTCAACCTTTCTGGCATGCGCAAATGAGACCAGAATGCTTAGCATTTTGATTCAAACAAAACATAGATGCATAAGGGCACCCTATCAATCCAGTGTAATGCCAGCAAGAGCCATAATAAGCACAAAACTGATCAATACCGTACATATCACCAAACATGAAGATCATTATTATTATTCATGCCATAGCCACGCAATACATTCAGCTTTTTTTGTAGAATAATTACAGTTTAGATGTGTTTGGTGCTAGGCTTGTCACCACATACAATAAATTACGTAAATAAAAGGAAATGTTATTGACACCAAAGCATACAAACACATAACCATTTAATTCAGTGGGTACAGTGGCAGGCAAAGTGAGCATTAAAATTAGATACTGGTTTTGACCTACTTTAACAATTCCTTGGGTTTTTCCCCTCTTCCCTCTACGACTGAGAGTCACAGTCAATATGAAATATCATCGCATGCAATGTAAGTCAATTTAATGGTCCCGTTGTACTATTTCAGCAATTGTATTAAATTAACAAACAATCAGTGCTTTAGTGCGGAGTACTTTCATACAGGAATGTGTGGTGGTCAAGTCCATAAACCATACAGAGTGGTATACAGGGCCAACATGCAACTTACTGCAAGCCAGCCCAGCCATCTCTTTAAATTGGTATGATCTGTTTTACGCGTAAAGTATCTTTAAAACAGGAAGACTTAGGGATAAAGAGCATGCCTGAAGTAATGTTTTTGTTGTTCTCTCTCTGCAATGCATTAAAAATATCCCAATATCTTTTTTATAGAGGTCGATTATAATCAATGATTAGCTTTTTTGACATTAGAAAAATTGACTTGTCAATCAACCTCTATGCCTATTGCCAACCTGAAGTGCTAAGTGCTGAATTTATATAGAGGAGAAAACTCACCGTCTTGGAGTTCTACACCAAAAAACAAACAATAGAAATGACAAAACAGCAAACTAAAACAACATTTGTTTAACACAAACAATGAAAGACACAAACCGCTACTTCACAGCATTACATTTCTAGTAATGGGCAAATGTTTTTGACATGTTTATGGTAAAAAGGTGTAAAAAGTGTGATATTTCTTGAAAAAGCAAGTTCTACGGTATATACTGACTCAGAAAAAAAGTAAGAACTGAATGAGGTGTCTGAAAAATAACAGAAATTCATGCTAACCAATGTTGTTAACTGAAATAAGTAATGTATGTAAGGTATTTATATTGTTGCATGCATAATTATATTTACGTTTATCCACTATTCTATTCCATAGTACTACTGGATGAATGTAGAAACTCTTTCCAGAGTTTGATGATTTTAATCTTACTTTTTATAAAACGTAAATATAGAATGTCTTCATACAGTAGGTATAAGTGATTTTCTTTGGTTCAACATGCTTTTTTGCTCGTTGTAAAGTAATTAGGCAGTTTGTCTTTATTACATCAGTTTTGTGAAAGCTTACAGTAATTGTAGAAGCATTCAATTTACCTAGATCATCCTCTGTCAGCAGGTTAAATGTTATAGGAATGAAACAAGATGGAACACAATACAATACATGTGTTATTGAATAGATGAATCCACCCAGGGGAAATCTAATCTAAAATTCAGGGAAACGTACTTGTTCTGGGAAGCTATTTGGCATTTGGCTTTGTTTTTGTGCTTGCAATACTTAAAATACTTACAAAAAGACATACTGATGGTAACAATGGCACACACAGCTTATAAATAATCAAAATCATCCTATTCATTTGAACTATATCTCCATGTACCTGAGCAGTTTCTCATGTAGTTAGTATTCTCCAGTGGATGTCCAGAAAGGCGGCACTGAAAGCGGTACTGCCAGAACTCCGGGAACCAGGGGTTCCGGGTGTTGGTACTGAGGCGCAGTTTTAGGAAGTAGTCATCAAAGGAAGTGACCTCCTCAGACTGCAGCTTGACTGTGATTCCACCTTCAGCCTCCTGTTCATAGCCCTCCACCACCTCATCTCTGTCGGCCCAGCCATCACTAAGCATTGGAGCACACCAACAAAAGGAGATATGACTTATTTATATCAAAATATATTAAGTTAAAACATATTTGACTAGTAAAATGGCTAAAGGTACTAATTACTATTGCGCCTTTACAAGATCCTTTATGGTCTAGATGTAAATCAAATGGTAGAATTGAAAAAAATGTAGCACCTAAGCAACCAGTTTTCTCATGCCACATGACTAAACAGACAAATTCACAGGTCTTAAAAGTTGTAAAAAGTAACACAACTGAGTTTAATAGAAGGCTGCTATGTGCCTCTAAGAAGAACATGGGCAAGGATTCTGTGGACTTGTGAATGTAGTAGACCTGCCAATACTGCAGATCAAAAGAGATGTTTGAATAGGCTATATGTCCAGCAAAATAAGCTATTTGTAGGAGGCTTAGATGTAATACGACCTTAAATATAGCCAATATAAATATACAGTATAAAAGTAGAAATAAAGTAGAAAAGCTTTTTCTTGATGGTGTGTAAGATTTATACACAGTGAAACCTAATTTTCCTTCATTGTAATTTCCCAGAGCTACATTGTAATGTCAACAACACACTAATATAATCTTATACACTCTTGCATCATCTTTGGTACATAATTATGGAAACCAAGATATGCAATTACATCCTTAAACAAAATATCTACCCTTCACTTTTTCATACTAAAACAGGTTTACACTGACTTTCCACACAGCAGCGATAAAACAAACGTTATTACCGCCACTTGATTTTCGAAAATAATGATAGTAGCATAATACCAGTAATTTAACATAAACTCTTTGTTGGTTTTGCACTACAGTACAGTTTGTGTTTTGCTGTTATATTAAGAATTAACTTACAATGAGAACATCAACCGAACCCAGCCATCTGTTTCACAGCATCATGCTTCCCAGCACTTTTGCCAAAAAACGGCATCTCTGGCGTATGCTCATACAAGTTCCAACTACTTTTTAAAAGCAGCAACAAACCTGTGACAATCATGTAAAACCCAGTTGTTTAAATAATACCATAATTGTCAAGATAAACAGTGAGTGTTAGAGAGCAGAATTCATGACTAAGTCCTATGAAAAATATTGTGTACCAATTGACAGACCATTTGGATTATAAGATAGAAGTCTTCTATTATTTTATTTTTTGTTAATAATGTCTTGATGTCCTGTTAAATGATAAACTTGATGTGCTAAATGCAGAGTATGTTACCAGAATAGCAACAACCCCATCCTTTTAGCCCAATTACTCCCAAGGACTGATGGCCAGTGACCAGCTCCTCCAGCGTTTCCACTTGCCCATAGAACATGCCTGCATGTGTTCAGATACTGCATTGCTCTAAAAACAGTCTTTTTCAGTAGCCTCCTTGACCCAGAAAAAAATGCACCAAGCCGATGTCCTCCTTATCCTCCACGGAGACTTCACAGACAGAGCAAGTATAACAGAGCATCACATAACACACGCATCATACTTTTGTTAACGGAAGTATTTTACTGGTTGTGGATTTGGTTTAATTCAAATTATTCTTTACTGTCCTTACAAAGAACAATTCACTCATTCACTCATACTGAACATATCATCCTTCGACAGTTAGTGCCATATCCCCATTAAAGCTACTAGTACTGTTGACAGGATCGAACAGTGAGCTCCAACCTCTACAGAGGCTCTACAGAGAGAGAACGTCTTGGAGCTGATATCAGCTTTGATGCTCACTATAGTGCTTGTTACGGAGCTTGTGCTGGAGGTGCTTTCCCACATTAGCCCAGCATGCCTGTGATCTGACAGGGAGAGAGCTCACTGTGGGGGATGCATTATTCATTACTAAGCCTGACTCCCGCTCCTTTTGTCAGAGACAACTCCACTCCACTGCTCAGAAAGGAAGGGTATCGGTTCTATATCTAAACCATAGTGGGCCTTGCTAAATTCATCGAGAAATAAAACATGACACGTGCTATTGTATTTACATAAATTAATTACACTAATGTCACAGCAAACATACCTTCCAATGAGGAGAAACTCTCCGGCCACGCCGAGACGTCTCATTGCCATGAGCAGACCTCGGACTGTCATGCCCTCGCAAAAGCACACAACTACTCTGGCTTTAGGCAGGCGTTCACGCAGCTTCCTCAGCAACCTGTCAAAGTGTTTCTCCCCAGCATTGCTGTAGATCTTATCAGAATGGGCAATACATAGGCCTTCTTGAGAGGCAAGCTCCTTAAAAGCCTCCATTCCACTCTCACCATAGTTACCTGAAAACACATACAAGCATGACACATTGTTTATAGTAATGGTATGACTTCGAAGCATGAGGCAAATAAAACCAACCCCCCACTGATAGCAATGATGTGTTTTATAAATTAGAGCTTCCTTGATTCAATCTAGGTTACCTTATAGGAACCTCGGCAGCAAATTTGAGTTTTCCCTCAATTAATAAATATTGATGCCAATATATTTTGGCATACATAATCCCCACCAAAGTGGTAAATAATAACGGGGTACTAGAGGTGTAATTGGATTTTGTTCAGTTCATCACAACTCTCTGAATCCCACCACAGTGGGAAAGAAGAAGATCAGAGAGCTGGGACTGCGCCACTACAGAGACACACAGTTCATCATCAGGGACAAGAGTTTTAATTATTCTTCTACACACTCTTGTCTCCTATATTTGCAAAGCTTCTTTCTGACATGGGAAGATATGCAGAATTATATGGAAAAAATCTGGTTTGGGATATTTTAACCCAAGCACTATCCATAAGTATAATAAGCCTCCTATACTTTTTCAGCATAGCCTCTGGCATAAAAATAAAGTCATAGGCTACGATGGATTGAATCACACACAGGTACTCTGGCTAGGCTACTTTATCATGCTATTGCGTCCCTCTGAAGACAGTATTTTATCTTGCTTTATTGATTAAGTATCATGGGCACCAATCTTAATTAAATGCCTTTTAGCTAACAGCATTTACCAGAAGTAACTTGGTGGAATTGGAGTGCATTGAGATTGGATTTTGTATTTGCTTGCAGGGATAAACTGTGGTTGCTTTATAACCTTTGATAACATTGGATTATAAAGTAAGTCAATTAAAAATTCCAAAAGTGTTTCACAATAAATTCATAACAATCAATTCAAAAAAGGTATCATGACTTATACCTACAGATCCACATAAGCTCCCTTATTATGATGAGGATAGGTAAAGCTATTCACATCCATTCAAAAGACCTATAAGAAATACATAATCATATTTATTTTTCTGAATAATGGTAGACGGAGAGTGAAGGCATGGAGCATCAGGATTCTGTCCTGAAATTAGCAGTGGTCATACTGATGTCAAATTTGTAATATCATAAGATGTTATTGATTGAAGCCACTATAGTCAACTTTTTTATTAATTATTATCAATACATATCTTCTGATAGCACATTGTAATGTCTATGGGAGACTGAAAAAATCGTGGTTCAGATCAGTTCTCTTGAAGTCTCAATATTTAAAACTCATTTTGTCTGCCACCGTGCAGGATCTCTCGCGAAACTGTGAAGAATTATTTTATGGCACAAGGAAGTGCGTCACTAAATCAGGAGGAGCTGCCCATACTTGGAGTATAGTCGTTGATCATTGACCACGAGCATTCTGCATGTTTTCTTTGCGACAGACAGGGGAAATAATTACACTAAGCAAATAGTATGGGTCGCCAAAATCACCTCCTACAGATAAACTACCCCAAGTAACTTTAACTTTAGAAACAAACAAATAGGCTATGTATTCTATTGCAATAAATATAGGTAGAGTATTTAAACATAATGTATATTGCCAAAAAAAAGCTAACTATGTAGTCTTTCCAGAGACTGAACAGTGACTTACCCTCAGTGTGGACTGCTGACACATAGGTCCAGTTGTAGCGTTTGACAATGTCTAAGATGGCTCTGGCTTGAAGAGTGTCAGAGGGTACAACCCTGAGAAAATACTTGAAAAGTGTTTTGTCACTCAGATCGATGCTGGTTGCAGAATATGCAATCTGTGGGATATTGAACAGCTGTAGAAGATTTTGCACTTGTATTGCCACTGAGCTGGACCCTGGTCCAATCACCCCAGCAATGGGTTTTTTAGTTGAAGGTGGCTGGTTTGAGGGAACACCTTCGATACACCACCTAGAGCCATCCTTTTCATCCCGAATGGAGATGAGTGAGTCTCTGATGAACTCAATGCTCTGCTCCAGAGCTACTGAGGAGTGCCAACAGGAGTCCCTGATCTCACATCCCAAGGTAATGTTGGGTAAAAGGTTTGGGTCAGAGTTGATTCGATCCAGTGTATGAAACATGGCCTCAACTCGTTGAATGCCATACTGTTCTCGGACCTCTCCACACTTCCTCTCTGCCACCTTCTCTGCTGAGGGTTGATGGTGGACAGAGAATAGGGCACCAATTATAACATCCCCGTCCATTCTGGCCACCAGCCTTGAGGCAGCCCTTGGGACTACAGACCTCTCATCCCTGTCACTAGAGGCTGCGAATGCCTCAAACAGTAGAATGGGAAAATACAAAACGCTGATTGCACTCAAGTAGCACATTATCCACACTGGGACAGTGGTTTTTATTGGAGAATCATGTCCGATAGGTCATTATAGAAGACCATTTATCAACTTCCTCATCAATTAAAGATCCATTATTTTCTTCATTGAGCTCCTTCTACCTGCAAATGAGATGAGTACACAACAACTGAAGTTTTAAAGGTTGTAACATTTGAATTCCTACAACATAGCACATTACATTAGACAAAAAGGGAGAAGGAACATTATTAATCTATATCATAGCATTTGATCCCAGTTGGTATTCTAATTAACAGAATCATGTGCTAAGCATAAGCAAATGATCTCAATAGTTAGCTGATTACAGCACCCTGGACAGCGCTCGACTCATTGGTATGTACTCTCAAGCATTGCACAAAGTCAAGGTGATCAATTTGAGTGCGTCAATGAGCCTATTGGCTATGATAGATAAATTATATTTTGCATTAATAAAGTCAGATTAAAAATGAAAATAACGAGAAAAATTTTGCAACCTTAATTTGTGAAAACCATTGAATGACCTTTTAAAATGTAAAAACGCAAATATATAGCGTCTCTGTCACAGTTTTATCTCCCATATCACACACAGTATAATACCAAATATTTTTACATTAATCTTTTAAGCTTACCTGCACCAAGCAATATGAAACGCTGCGTACCTCCTTCTCCCATTGACCACACTCAGGACTCTAAGTTGAGTCTGCCGTGCGAACAGCATAAAAAAATCCTGACATCGGTGAACGTGGGTGCCCCCTTGTTGTCGAATTCATCACTGCAGCTTGAAAGCTGTTCAATGACTGCAGTGGGAATTCGATTGGAGCACCAGTTCAATTCAGTTGCAAATTATCTGGGTTAGTATGTTCAAGATAGTTTGCTACATCGCTTGGTATTTATTTGAATTTGTATGTAGGCTTTAAGAGCTGTATACTTATGAGGTATTACCTTTTATCCATAAGATATCAGCATTGTCAGTAGTGATCAACGGTATTTTAATTAAAAGCCTTTTAAAGGATAACATATTTCTGCAATTTTCAAGAACAATTTTCACCGCAGAACAGTAGAAGATAACGCTCTGCTGCCACCTCTTGTGTTTCATAGAGTACTGCATGCCTCTTCAGTTACGGGACGTCACTTCCTTTATTTACAAATGGTGCACAGTATCCGTTTAGAACATAATTCAATATTTTACAGCTAAAATCCAATGCGCTTTCTTTTGTTGGTGAAGTCTGCAAACAATTACACTGAGTGAGATCTGTCTGGGTGACAAAATAAAGTAAGTGCTATTTGAATGCTAATTTGAAATGGTTAATATTAGTAAATCAGACAATATGGCATCGCCCTATACCATAGTGTAGAAACATTCCTTGCTACATTGTTATACTTCAGGCTACGTTTGACATTGTTGGGTCTAAGAGGGTGCCCGACTGAATTAAATCTGAATGCACCCCTATAGTTTTTTGACTGCCGAGATCTTTGTGTTCAAGGAATAACTTTTTAAAAAGGTCCATGATTATCTGCAACTTCAAGGACCATTCAATCCTGGAACAGACTCGATACACTTTTCAGACTAATTACAGTAGATGTGCCGTTGATAAATAAATACCACAATGCCTGTTGCATTTGTTTGTCATGTAGCAGAGGCTTTTATCCAAGGCAATTTCCAATGAGGGGGGCAGCACGGTGGCTCAGTGGGTAGCACTGTTGCCTCACAGCAAGAAGGTTCTGGGTTCAATCCCCACCTGACCCAATGGCCTTTCTGTGTGGAGTTTGAGTGTTCTCCCCGTGTTTGCGTGGGTTTCTTCCCACAGTCCAAAAAAAAACATGCAGGCTAACTCTAAATTGTCCGTAGGTGTGAATGTGAGTGTGAGTTGTTGTCTGTCCCTATGTGTGAATGTGAGTGTGAGTTGTTGTCTGTCCCTATGTGTCGGCAACCTGTACCCCGCCGTAGGTGTCCCCGCCTCTCGCCCTGTGTCGGCTGGGATAGGCCCCAGCCCCCCGCGACCCTGCATAGGATAAGCGGTATAGCTAATGGATGGAATTACAGGGACAGTCACCCTGGGGTAACTTATGGTTAAGTACCTTGCTCAAGGGCTCACTAGTGGTGGTGTTCCCAGGTGGGATTTCAACTCACCAGGTTGCAGTCCTACCCACAAGGCCACCACTACCCAAACATTAGCTGTACATGTGTAGAACTGCAACTATCATATATTTTTTAACTTTATTCAGGCTACATCATATTTACAGGTTTATATTTTTACAGAAGGGCTTTAAAATGAGCAACAGAAGAAAGAGAGCTCCACCTGTCAAGGTCAATGAGGAAGCCAAAAAGAGGTTGAACTGGAACATGCATGAGGACCGAATTAATGAACCTTTTCAGAATGAAGTCCAGACGCCAGGCTGTTCTCCTTTCCCTGAACACCAAGCTCCAACACCTCCAATTTTTTCATCTACTCTAGACTACCTGGAGGCAAGTAGCTCCAGCTCTGCCCTTCCCTCGGAAGGAGCTGAAGAGCTTCCCAGTACATCATCCGCAGAAACACCCTTTCCCTCAGCTTCTTTGGCTCTCTCTGTGGTGCCCGTGGCTAAAATTGGTCACATTTGGAAGTCATTAATTGGAGAGTTCACCCTCCGCACAGCCTTGATGAACTTGGAGCAAAAGGCTTTCACCCTCCATAAGATGGGTGATCGGTTGTGCCTTAGTTTCACCGGCATGGAAGAGAGTTCAGATATGACAGAGAAACCTCCTTGTGGGACCTGCACAGTTGAGTGTACCCTCCATGGAATACCCCTGGAAGACCTAGACTGGTTGCAGAAGAGGAAAGTCATACAGTTGTGCCACCATCTAAAAGAGGATTCTATCAAGGTATGGACTCTGCCAGTAAAGGTTTCATTTTACTGGCGCTGTCAAAGTGTGCTTTACTTTTCCTCTCCATGACTTGGTAACCATGCCACTATTCATTGCACAACTTATTTCGCTTTTAGTTTTGTGTTGTCTTAAGAACTGTTAAAATATGTGTTAAAGCTCTAATGTTTCTTTTGTGCACTTTGTCAGGTTGGGATATACCTGTTGGAATCTGGACTGGGAAAACCAGATTTCCTAAGCGAAGGTAACGGCCGACAAAGAAAAGCCAATCAACTAATGCAAAAATTGATGGAGTATTTCTATGACTTCATAATCCCAGGTGAATCCCCAAAGAGATACTCATTTGTGTAAATGTGTCAAAAAATCTCAGGTTTGCTAAATTCTTTTCAACAAACCACCTTATGCTGCATGCAAAGCAAAGTATTTCTCATATTTTAATTTCTCATTATTTAGAAGTGGTGGAGACCGAGGAGGGGGAATGTGACACCGATTTGGAGAGACAGAATGTTGAAGAGTTGTATGACTATGTCGGGCACCACCACCTGACACAGACACAGGAAGAGGTGTATGACGTCCAACACAAGGCGCTCATACCTGTATTGAGGCCTTACCAGAGCCAGGCTGTCAACTGGATGCTGAAAAAGGAGAGATACAAGAGGAACAACGCTAAAGGTGTCTTGTGGTCAAACTTTTTCATGAAGCATAAGATTAAGTAACTTTTTGTGTACATTCCATATTTGTTAAAAACAGGCTTTGTTAATCTTAAACAAACATATCTCTTAGAACAATCTCTCCACTTCTTGTGGCGGGAAACTGTAACCTTGTGTGGAAAGAAGCTGTTCTACAACCCCTTTACTGGATGGTAGGTTAATAGATGCCCACCTCTAATCTTTGTCAAATACTGTTATAATCACATATATACATAAATATTCTTGGATGCTACATCGTTAGACTGTTATCTTTACAATGAACACTAATCCTTCTCTTAGTTTAATTCGGGAGTTCCCCCTAGCAGGGGTTGAGTGGCCTGGAGGGATCCTGGCTGATGAGATGGGTCTTGGGAAGACGGTGGAGGTCCTGGCCCTTATCCTCTTTAACACCCGCCAGGGCCTAGAGCAGAATGCCCTTACTCTGCCTCTGGTGAGAAGCGGAGATGAAACAAAGCATTTATACTACTTATGTTTACTGTATTTAGATATGTATCAGCCATACCTCTTAATTGCAATGCAAACAGGTCTTCTTAAGTCCCTCCACGCATCCCGAGTGAATCTTATCAGCCTCCTCTAGACTAGCTTGAATTGAAAAAACTACACTGCCTGGAGAGATGTTTAATATAGAATCCTGCTACTGAACATGACCTTAGATCTGATCAGAGAATTACAAGATATGGTTCTATTGGGTAATCTGTTCAATGTACCCGAGAGCAGCCGCTATTTTCACTGTATATTAAACTTGAAGTGTATATAATTACACTCATATTTCTTAATTATATTTATGTGTCTATAGGCCTCGACCGTCTGAGCAAAAAGATGTGTATGAATTATAAACTTTTTTAAAAATTTTTTCCCAAGGGAATGTCTGTGAACTATTTTATCCCTCCACCACCACTTAAGAAAGAGAACCCCATTCAATTCAAGCCTGAAGCTTCATCAAAAGTAAAAATGTCATACCCAAGTAAGCCACTTATATTGGCCTCGATAACAGGCTCTTTTACTGTTTTACTGTTAGTTGGCCAAGGATAAAGGATTTACTTGCATAACTTTTTTTTGTAGCTGTGCGTGTTATGCTTCTCACTGCAATAAAAGAGACAATGGCACGGAAAGGATCCTCGGTTAATGCCATATTCACATATATCAGAACCAAATACCGATATGATGTGATAAAGAACCGCAACCTGATCAAAAGGACCGTTGGAAAACTCCTTGATGAAAAACTTGTGGACAGGGTCAAAGGTCGAGGTTTGGCGGGCTCTTTCAAACTTGGAAAGAACTATAAAGAATCCAAGAAAACAACAGATGTGGCAGCAAAGTTTGTAAGTATCAATCACTCAGTACTATTGTCATATTTAAATAGTATGAACAACAACAAAAAAGAAAGTGTTTATTACTGTTCAGTAAAGATGTTTAATAACAACCCTCTTGAATGAAGTAAGATGTGAAATAAATCAAATCTATTTTTATCTTTAGCAGAATTCCATTAAGTTAGATAGTACTCCCAGAAGAACCTCTCGAAGGAGAGCTAAAGATAAGGCCAGAGCCATTTTAGAGAACTCTCCAGAGGATAACCAGAGCTGCCCTTCATCAGAGTCCCCCATCCAGGAGGAAGGAGAAGGCAGAACATCTCTACAGGATGACAGAACTGATGAACCAGCTGATAAGGACATCCTAGGCAACCCACAAAGTCATGGTATGCCACAAATCAATATAATGGGTGCTCGAGTTGAGGATGACAGCAACACATTTAAGGCCAAAATCAATTCAACGAACGAGGAATTGGAGTCATTGAAGGAGCAACCTGAAGAAGCAACACAAACACTGTCAATTTTATTCCCAAAAGAGACAGAGCCAACCCCAACCAGGGCTTCCGTCGCCCCCTTTAACACGTCAGACTACCGTTTTGAGTGCATCTGTGGTGAGATGGGCCTCATAGACTACAAGGCACGCGTCCAGTGTTTAAACTGCCAGCTGTGGCAGCATGCTGAGTGTGTGAACTACAAAGAGGAGAACCTTGACACTACACCCTTCTATTGCCCCCACTGCCTGGTGGCCATGACGCCTGTACCAACTGGGGCCACGCTCATCATCTCCCCCAGCTCCATCTGTCACCAGTGGGTGGAGGAGATAAACCGCCACATCAGCTCCTCCTCGCTCCGAGTGCTAGTAAGATGTAACCTATTGTGATAACACAATGAACCTCTTGATAACACAATGAACCTTTTGAGCACTTCTCTTTATAAGGAGACAGCATAGCTGTCAACATTATTTTTAGGAATTATTTCAAATTTTACTTGTCTATGGTGATATTCTGCATTCATTTTCATAAATTCAAGTTAAGGTGGTAGTTCGAGCTGATAGTTGGTGGGTTATCTCCACTAGAAGCCTATTCTATGTACCATAACAAGAAAACTGTCTCCATCCTCAGGAGTTTGACTTGTGAGTTAATAATTTTGTTCACACCATTCCAGGTATACCAAGGTGTGAAGAAGCATGGGTTCATTCAACCTCAAATGCTGGCCGAGCACGACGTTGTCATCACAACCTATGACGTGCTACGCTCTGAGCTCAACTATGTTGACATTCCCCATAGTAACAGCGAGGATGGACGCCGTTTTCGCAACCAGAAGCGTTACATGGCGGTGCCTAGCCCCCTGGTGGCCGTCCAGTGGTGGCGCATATGTCTGGACGAAGCCCAGATGGTGGAGTGTACTACTGCTAAGGTGAGATAGCAACTGATTCTGTCTTACGGTTGCATACTCTATGTCTGTTGCATATACAGTATATTGTAGTATATTTTTTGTTTAGTTTGTACTTAGTAGCATACAGTAATCCTTGAATGGTAAATGGTTGAAGTAGCCAACACTTGACACATTTGAATTATGTCTGGCGATTTCATTCACTCCAAGGGAACCGTAATTGTTATCATCTTCAGTCAATGTAATGGCCCCTTCATCTCTTCATGTCTAGGCTGCTGAAATGGCTCTGCGTCTGACATCGGTCAACCGTTGGTGTGTCAGTGGAACTCCTGTGCAGAGAGGGTTGGAAGGTGTGTTTTGTTAGGTCTATAAATTTGTACGTTAATTGAGCTTATGTTGCATCAAAAGAGTACATTGATTGTTAGCTAAACTTTCCTGTGGGTCTGTGATGCTCATTTCAGATCTGTATGGTCTGGTTCTGTTCCTGGGTGTGGACCCCTACTGGGTCAAACACTGGTGGGATCAGCTGCTATACCGCCCATATTGCCGTGGAAACACAGAGCCCCTTTACAACATGATTGGTCAACTACTATGGCGATCAGCCAAAAAAGATGTCATTGATCAGGTTGGCATTATACGCGTTTTATGTATGTACATATTGATTTACTATTTACCGTCGCAAAGTAAACAGAATGCTCGTGGTCACTGCATATCGCTAGCATGATCAACAACTATACTCCAAATGTCTCTTCCTGATTTAGTGACACACTTTCTTGTGCCGTAAAGCAAATTATCACAGCTCTGCGGGAGATTACTCCTTGCGGCAGACAAATTTTATATTGAATATTGAGACTTCAAGAGGACTGATCCGAACTGCGATTTTTTCATTCTCTCATAGACATTACAATGTGCAAACTGTAGAAAGGTATTGATGATACGTTAATCCAAAAAAGTTTCCAATATTGTCTTTTAGTACAATATTTGTATGCATATCAAATGTAGTATATCACAAGTAGTCTTTTTTAACAGAATCTTCTTGCCTACAGATCCAAATCCCTCCCCAGACAGAAGAGGTTCATTGGCTGCGGTTCTCCCCAGTGGAGGGTCACTTCTACCACCGGCAACATGAGGTTTGCTCCCAGGATGCCCTGGTCAAACTCCGTAAGATCTCCGACTGGACCCTTAAGCTGGGGAGTCTGGATCGCCGCACTGTCAACACCATCCTGTACCCGCTGCTGAGGTTGCGCCAGGCCTGCTGTCACCCACAGGCTGTCAGGGGTGAATTCCTGCCCTTTCAAAAGAGGTAGATAATAAGTCTTATACTTTGACTGAAGGCATGGTATAGTCTTTAAGACAGTGTAGTCTTAAAGCATATCTTCATGTCATAAAAAGAGCTTATATGTGGAAAACGTTTGAATAGAACTGATATAGCCTGCTTAAATATATATTTTTTTTTTATTTAAAAAAAGAAAGGAATGTACCGACAGATATGAAGCATTGCCCGCACATTCCTACGAGGACTTAGATGGAACGCTTGTTCCTTGTCTAAAAAAAGTAAATGTGAGTGACAGAAATTATATTAAATTACAGTATATGATATATTAATTAACATTGACTCACATGGTAGTACGGTGAAGAGGCGCTCGTAGTCAGGTAACCCTCTGTGTTGAGGATCTTTTTAGAGAGGATAAAGGGGGTTCTGTTTCTGACAGCAGCAGCTGTCTTGGCTAATTATTTCAGTTGCAACTAAGTTGAATAGGCTACAACATGATTAAGTCTAATAGACTAGTCAGCTGTTGGCAGTGGTACAATACTACACGGTTCTGGTTTGTTGATTTAAAGATGACCCCTTATCGTGTAATTTGAGATGAAGAGATTATCAAGTGAGGTTTGACTGTGTCCTTCCACAGCACCATGACGATGGAGGAGCTCCTCAAGTCTTTGCAGAAGAAATGTCGAGTGGAGTGTGAAGAGGCGCACAGACAATTGGTGTGCGCGCTCAATGGCTTGGCTGGAATTCACATCATCAGAGGTATAAAACGCGACTAGTCTCAAGGTCTATCTCCCCTCAGTGTTTCCCATGGGAAACAGATCAAATTAAAAGGCTATGATCTCATCACAGTAGCCCCACTACTTTTCTACCCACGTCCTCTCTTTGTTGTAGTTCTCATTAACTCCATATGTATGGTGTTAGTGTGTGACGCTAATGACAGTCCTGGTGCTTTTGGTACATGCAGATGAATTTGTGGAAGCAGTGGAGATGTATAGAGAAGTGCTTCGTTCCTCAGAGGAGCACAAAGGCAGACTCAAAACTGATTCTTTACAGGTAATGCCATGTTACTCCTTCACATGTCTATAATTTTCACACACTTTCAAATAAAGAGTCAAAGGAACTCTCTCTCTAAGGGAACCTGTGTTCGTACTGCTGTCAAATTTCTTCCATTTAAACAAATCACAGAGGCTTCATGCTACACATAATTTAATGGAGTTGCTGAACGCAAAGCACCCTGGGATACCTCCAACTCTGAGAGATGACCGCCTGAAAGAAGAGGTATGTTGGTGTGATTGATAATTATTCCCGTTATAAGAATATCAAAAAATTTATATCTAGCCCATGTTATTCAAATCTACCTTTACTACTTAATTAATATTTTAGCAATCTGTAAACATGCAAGTGGAATTAAGTTGTTGTTTATGATAGGGAATGTTGTTTTTTCTACTGGTCTTGTAGGCAGAGCAGTTGCGCCAACACTATATGACCAAAAACAACTGTGAGGTCTCTGATGCCCAGCAGGCCCTTCAGCCAGTGCTGCAGAACATCAGGGATCTGAAACGCAAAGTATGGGACACTTACAAACAAAGACACACAATTGTGTACACATTATATATGATTATCTCAATGCATCATGTGTCTCTGTATATTTATACAATTACGAGGTGTGGTAGGAATATGCCATTCAAATGTATTGTGTGTATCCCTACCGAGCCACACACTATACAGTAAATGTTGAAGGACAATTCAATTCACGTGTCTTTTTCTCTGGATTTTGCCCCTTCTCATTCTGTTTTTTCCAGGTCAACTTGAGTTCTCCCTGGTGGCTCGACGTCATCCAGAAGGCCATCCAGTGCTCTATTGATGATGACCTGGTGTCACGGGTCCAAAACGAACTGACCTGCAGCTACAAACAGCAAGCCAGCAAGCTCTCTATGGCTGACAAGTAATGGCTGTTTTACAGAGTTGCGGAAATGGAAATCAGCATTATATTTAGGATGGCTGTGACCATTAAAAAGACTCTCACTGTTTTACTTGAGTGAGATATTGAGTGTTATAATTGCACACTCTAAAAGTGTGTGGTTTTGTGTAGGTTCCGTGATGGCCGTGGTCTGCAGTATCTTCTAAGCACTCAGATGGATGATCTGATGAAGTCCCAGAAGACTGTGCAGGATGCTGTTAAGAGACTAGAAGGAATCCCATCTGAAGGAGTCATAGAGGAGGCTACGCTTTGTCATCTCAGGCCCATGCGTCTGCCCCTCAACAAGTAAGACACCCACACAGCCATTTAAGTATGATCAGCAGTGTGTACAAATTTGTGATAATCTCTTTATTTTTACTGAATTATTAGAGTGCACTTAGTTCCCACCTTATTTTTCATCATTGTTTTTATTTTTTTTGCATATGTTAGCTGTGTGTTCTGCAAAGCGGACGAGCTCTTTACTGATTATGAGTCCAAGCTTTTTTCACACACGTGAGTTTGAAAACGTTACTCTACATTTCAGTCCTGCAACATAATTCTTGTTGCTTCAGTCGACTCAGTTTAAGACATGTGAGTGGTGACTGTTAACATATCTGTATGGAATCATGTGTCTTTGGCAGAGTGAAGGGTCAGACAGCCATCTTTGAGATGGTCGAAGATGAGGAGGGGCTGGTGGATGATCGCCTCCCCACCACCAGCCGGGGCCTGTGGGCTGCTAGTGAGACAGAGCGGACTTTGAAAGCCATCTTGTCCTTTGCCAAGGCCAAGCGCATGGACTCGGAGCTGGTGGAGGAAGGCAATGGCTTCATGGAGCTCTTCGAAAACTGGAAAAAGGAGTACAAAGTATGCCTTGTTACTCAGACACAAAATATGGGCAGAATTGTATTCATACAACTTATAAACAATTCAGTTATGTTTATTTCTAAACTTGATGTTATGAGTGGTATACCTGAAAGACTCGTCTTATTGGGATCTTCTCGTCGCCAGGTGCTGCATGAGTACTGGATGACATTGCGGGATTACGTGTCAGCCATTGACGAGCTGGGTATGGCCACTGAGAGGCTTCGAGTGCGTTTGCCAGACGAAGCTAAACCAAAAGTACTACACATCATAGAGCCACATGAGGTGAGACAGTCTGGAATGAATTGCAATTATAACATGCTGAGTTTGTTCCAGAAGTATTGTTTTGTTTGTGTGTTCATCTCCAATCCTTGCGTTTTTCTCGGGAGACCAGGTGGAGCAAAACAGAGTTAAGCTGTTGAACGACAGAGCAGTGGCAAGGTCTCAACTCCAAAAGAAGCTTGGGCAGTTTCTGTATCTCTCAAATCTTGAGAAGGTAACCCATGCAATACATGAATACATTCCCTCTTTTTACGTGGATATTGAGTTGATGCTATAGTATTTATGCTGGCAGATATGTTGTACTTTGTTAGCAGTATGACCACTCATTATCTGTCTCTCTGTAAATGTTCTTGTTTCAGTCTCAGGACAAGGCCACCGGAGGATTGAACCCAGAGCCCTGTCCTATCTGTGCACGTCCTCTGGGCCAGGAGGTGAGTGGTGGGGTGGAGGAACACCTAGAAGATGGTAAATTAAGAAGATCTATTAAAGAGGAAAGTAGAGCAGTAAGACAATCAATTGAATCAAGCTCTATTGTAAAAGAGAAGCTTTGGCCTCACTGTAATCTTACTGATAGTCAGGTCCCCAAAAGAATCAGGCAGAGAGCCAGTCAAGAAGTTATGTAAGACAACAGCATGCTGACCGCCGAACTGTCTTGTTTATCTGTGACTGTTTTAAAATTGTATGACAAGCGTCTGACCAGAAAGGATGTATATGTTTAATGCATACAGTCTGCTTGTCTGTTTCCAGTGGGCAGTTCTAACCTGCGGCCATTGCTTTTGTAATGAGTGCATCTCCATCATCGTGGAGCAGTACAGCGTTGGCACACGCCGCCGAGCCATCAAATGTGCCATCTGCAGGCAGACCACGTCACACACTGAGATCTCCTATGTGTTTACCACCCAGACCAACAGCCAGGACCAGGACATCCCTGTCAAGGTCAGTCACAAGGTCACAAAGAGCTTGAGAGGATGCCCCAAATCGCATTAGTTTTTTCTTGGTTACCAAAAAGGTTTGTGGGTATTTTGTATGTCTTTGATACAAATCAGCCCGATGGTTGTCCACGTTTTATTGGCACTACAATTCTCCTTTGCTTATCCATCAGGGGAGTCACTCTACCAAAGTAGAGGCTGTGGTGAGGACATTGAAGAAGATCCAAATCACAGACCCAGGGGCCAAGTGTCTCGTCTTTTCCACTGTAAACCTAGCTAAACATTTAAATAACTTTGTTTACAATTAAGGACTGGCCCAAGATCAGGCTCAATTTAATTTAAAAAAATCTGACTGTTGCTTTCTCTTTCCAGTGGCAAAGTGTACTGGACATTATCGCCAAGGCTCTGTTTGACAACAATATGGAGTTCTCTCAAATTGATGGGATTCACAAATTCCAGGTTTGCATTTGCATACTGTAAATACCCTGTAGTAATACAGTATACTCTATCTATATAAAGAAAATGCACATTCAAATGCATTCATTCATCTTTCAGGAGAATCTCTCCTCTTTTAAATACGAGGAGAAGATCAATATCCTGCTTCTCCCTCTGCACACGGGCTCTAATGGACTTAACATCATTGAGGCCACACACGTACTGCTAGTTGAGCCCATCCTCAACCCAGCACATGAGCTGCAGGCTATTGGCAGGGTGCACCGCATTGGACAGACCAAGTAAGACCAATGGTCTGGCCGTTATTCATCTCTCATTACGGTTCATTCAGGAATTTCGCAGAAAGATTTTATTGTGGATATAAAATATTTAATCTGAATAAATTTGTGACTTAATTTCTCCTGTTTGTACTCTAGGCCTACTTTTGTACACAGATTTCTTATTAAGTCAACTATTGAAGAAAGAATGCAAGCAATGCTAAAGACTGCAGATAAAAGGTTAGTGCTCTAAAAAGGATTTTATTACTTGATAGAGCATAGCATAAAGTAAAAGACAAATAAAAACCTAGCTATTCCTCAACACAGTTTGACAATAGTAACCATTTGCAACTTTGAAACATTGCAGTCACAGCGCCACTGCAATGAAGCACTCGGAGGCTGCCGTCCTGACTGTGGCCGACTTAGCTGATCTATTTACTGAAGACACTGAAGCTCTTGAGTAATCCTGTCCACCCAGCCATCACAGGGGACCTTTGACAGACACTCAAAGCTCAAAATTATACCGATCTGTGATGTTCTCATCTTTTGCACATTCCTTTTTTATACAGTATAATTGTGTCAGTTGTATTACTCAACTTTAACTTGATATGATACTTTTTAGACAAGTTATTGGAACAGATTCTTTATGGAAATTCTCTCTTTTAGAAACCATCTGTGACAATTTAAATACATTTATGAATAGCTGCTTTAGTTGCACTATCAAATCCTAAATGTGGTGGAAGTCACATTTTAAATAACAGGTTTTCAGGTGCTATTTATCTAGTATTGTAAATGTTCTTACCGGACTGCAAGCAGTCATTTTTTACATGATTTATAAGACTCTTAATCCAAGATGTACATGATTTGTTTTTGTGAATGTACAAGTGATGAAATGTCTTAAACATTCCCAATGATTTAATCACTGCATTTATCATTTTCTCCCTGTCAAATAATTAATGGCTGCCTATAACATTATATGCATTTCTTTTGACCTACTTCATTTGTGGGACGTATGCCTCAAATGCAGACATGGTTCTTGATTTCCATGTTGTAAAATTAACAAAGAAAGGAATCCATAGACCTTTGCATACAGGAGTAAATGTATAATTAGGATTTTGTAAGATAAGCCACTGTTCTGGTGACATGATGACAGGCAATTACCCCAAATTTGTTTTGTTGTGCTTGAAAATAATTATGAAATTCAACCCTGTACCCCTGTTTTAGCTGCATTTAAATAAATTGTAAGTGATTTGTCTTCTGTTTCATTAGGCTAGTAAGTTAATAGTTTTTGGTGAGCTGATGCGTATTATGTTGGATTAAGTGTAATGTACAGCAAAATCCACTTTTTTGCGTGTCTTCGTCAAAATTCTAATTTAATTTGACATTCTCAAAATGTTCCTGTTTTCTATAGGTTCAACACAGATTTTCTTTCTTAAAAAACAGACACACCCATAGGCCTTTGGTAGTAACTGGCCTTGACTGGCAAAGTGTTTCTTTTCATCACAGTGACGGCTATTCCCGTACCAGTAAAGATTGTTGCCCATTAAAATGTACGGACAAAAGATGTAGACAACAAAGAGTTCCAAACCTGTATTTTTGTTTCTCTTTGAATGGTTACCAGACCTTCTTGTCCTTAGTCGGAAGCAGTTGTAAGATGTTTACTAAGAGGGCATTGCTGCAATAGCCAGTTGTATATGTGTAACCTTGGACTCCCCTCAGCTCCCCCTATTCATGTGCGGAATCTCATTGTTGGTAGGGACATCATTCAAGCTGGTGTTTTAAGGCTAGAGGGAGGTACCCAGTTCATTAGAGTCTGCATTTCGGGGGCTGTCCTGGGTGGGGTGTGGGGGGGATTACGTCTAGAGGTGACAACTAGATGTGAATAGTACAGAAGATTCACAGATTTTGAGGGGAAAGCCAAAACGAACTGGAGTGTGTGTCTGACGTCTTCTACAGAGTAGAGCGCGAAGCCAGAGGGAGACAGCTAGGAAGATGACACCTGCCAATTTGATATTTGCCTGGTTCTTTATTGCCCTTCAGGTGGTTACCTCTGCTGTGTACCTGCAGCCTGAGGAAGAAGGTGAGTCCAGCGTTTACTACTTGTTATGTGTCTTTGGTCAACATTTAAATTGTGATTTGTATTTTCTTCTTGTCAGGGTAAAGCATATTTATGAAAACTGGTTCGTGCATTCCTAACCTTATACATTTCAAACTAGAGTAAAGTCACAATTTATAAAAGTTTTAAATTACGTGTGTGTTATTTTACACACACACACAATACATTTCTTTAAATACGTTTTAAAAACTGGTTGAGTCGCTGAACAAAATGTTTAACCAATTTCCCTCCTTACTTCTAGAGCTCAATGAAACGGTCATTTGTACAAATGACCATATGAAGGTTGTTATTCCCAGTGCCTTTTTTCTCAACAAAGCGCCTCCTGTTTATGTGAGTTAGTGCCACCAAGATAGTTTCTCTTCTTTTTTTATATACATTTTTAGAAAATTAAGTGTTATTTTGTGTCATATTTCCTTTCTAGGTGTGGGATTTGCATCTAAATGATCCAGAGTGCCGTGGTGTTGAGATTGAGGATGATTATGTGTTTAGCATCAAGACCAATCTCTCTGACTGTGGTACCATAATGGTATGACCTTCAGGATTTCATAGGCATTACCTTTAAAGGAGCAGTGAACTTGACCAAATATCTCCAAATGTTTATTACATTGAGCTGAAACTTTTAGTTTCACTACACTACTTTTGTTTAAACTACAATCTAAAGAGATCTTCTTTCACAGCAAAGTACTGCATGGCCTTACCATACCTTGCGTGGTAAACATACAAATAATTGTGTGTTTACAAAGTTCAAATTTAAAGTACTATTGTAATCAGGAACAAAATAGGGATACAAATTGTATTGGTAAACTGTCTTTAGATGTAATTGGTCACTGGATTCTGGATTACTTGGCCAAAAATAGTTTGAATAATTTAAAACTAACTAATCAAGGTGCTTGAGTCAACTCTGTCGTTTACAACAACTGTGACAATAGAAAAGGGCATTAGCGTTACTAGTATGGAGACAAATTACAGTTAGGAACCACTTTAGTACCAAAAAAAAGTCTCCATTACAATAAATTATCAAATTTTACGATAGCTTTGGTTGGTTGTTGTGGGAACTGACCTCCCTTCTAGCTCTTGTCTGCGTGAGTAAGGTAATTTGCAGATAACTTAACTTGAAACCCCCTAAATAAACTTTCTTTGTCCTTGAAGGAAGCAAGCATATATTTATATGTCTAATTAAAACAAAACCCAACATAAAAATGTAAAAGCAAAAAGAGAATGGCCTATAGAGGCATGCAACAGAGAGAGAAAAGCCTATGAGAAAAGGGGAGGGGAAGTTGCATATATTTCCAGGGAGAAGGACTGTGTTGTTCGTGTTCCCTTAGAAGCGCCAGACCGTATTCAAAGCAGCAAGCAGTAAGTGAAAAGCATTGCAGCTTTAAATTATTAGGACTTGGAAATGATGACAGAGGTTTCAGACCTTGTAAGTAGACGGGGCATAATTCATTGGCTGACTTTATAGTCTCTGTATTATTCCACAACTAAGTCTATCTCATAGGGGGCATGCACCAACCATAGAGAATGGTTTTACCTTTGGCATGGTATAAATCCATACTTCACAACTTGAGCGTTATTGAGATTCTAGGAATGTATAATGGGAATTTGTGTAAAGCAAGGAACAGTGCTAACACAGCCCTGAGGGTGGGTGCAGAGATGTGGGAGGGCTTTCCCTCTATGTTACCTCTCCAGTTTTACAAGCCTTTTACATACCAGTCTTAAGAAAATAAGCCCATTTTGGATCAGATGCTGCTGCTGAGAGAGAGGAATGCCATAGTGACCAATCTCAATTTGACCTTGAAAGTTGGACCTCTGAAATCAACCTTCTAAAGGACTGGAGTGAGTAGTCATGCTTAGGGGGGTTTGGTATATTGCCACTATTTTTAGATGTCCACAGCAATGTCTCTTTTGTTTGTGCATTACAAAAAGTTTGGTACACCCAAGGTTTCTCATTATGTAGTTGCTGTTGACAGTGTCAGTTGGGTATTTTCTCTCCAGAAATGTAGAACTGTTCTCTTGGTCTAAAACTAGTAAGAGGTGATCGTAGTGGGGGGTTGTGTATTTACCAAGAGGTGATAAAACATGTCTAGGCAGTTAAGGTCTAGGACAATTCATCCTGCTCAATGACCATGGGACTTATCTTCCATTTGAGCTCAACAGGAGCCAGACACAACTGTGACACAACCTTTTTAGCCAACTCTATTTTATAGTTTTACCTACGTCATTAGCATGTCACTAAATATCAAACTGTACTACTGAAATTAAAATTGTCTGAAAGGATTATTACAACATTATTACAACACTATGGCCTGAAAAATAGTGTCCAGAGATAGATAACTTATGAATAAAAGGCCCAAATAGACAAGCAAATCACATTCATTATCTGCACCAATTAAATGCAGATGTACAGTCAAATGTAATCTCTCTGAAAGTAGCAGGTGAACAAGGTCATGGCTCAGCACTTCACTGTTGTCATAAACTTAAAATGTCTACTTTTCTCTCTATCTCTCTCTTAGGCTTCAGATGACACACACATCATGTTCATAAACACCATACGTAATAATGACTCCGAGATTGTCACAAGAAACTACATTAACATCACTTTTGTGTGTCGCTACCCTTTGAATTATATGGTCCAACAACCCAATGGTGAAAACATGGTCAAAGTAGATGTCAGGTAAGCTACACTGACTTTGCAGTAATGATGCAAACTAGATTTTGTTTTGCTAATGTACAATACACTGACTTCTGACAATTAAATAGTGCTGTAATTACTGACTAAAAGACCAAAGTTTTCTCTACAGAACAATAATACTGAACACAGAGGATGGGAACTTTTCAGTTTCAATGCTACTATACAAAGACGAGGCATTTGAAGACAAATGGACTACTGTGCCCTCACTTACATTGGATGACAACATCTATGTGAAAGTTATAATGGTTAGTATGAGGCGTATGAAACTCTAGTAAACTATATTTACAAAAACGTGTCAGATTATATTCATATTGAAATATTAAGCTGATTCTCTGTGCAGAGCTGTAAGAGGCTCTGGTCATGACCAAAGTTTTAGTATGTAAACCCCCTTTGAGTCTTTGAGTGATATAGTTATTTGAAAGATGGTTATTTGCTCCCCACTGTTATCAGAGGCCACTATGTGCTTAAAATAACATGTTAACAGTCTAGACTCGGTCCTTCCTTCAATATCTGGGGCACCGCCTCTCTTATTTCATCACATCCCTCTGTCAGCCTACCACACAGCAAAAGAACATGTGATCCAAATGCCAAGCTGACTGCCAGGAACTTTAAGCTATAACAGTTGTTTACATGCACTCTCTTGGCCACTCTTGACCTTGATGGAAAAATATTTACTTTGTGTCTTGTAGCACTGGTCACTTTTGCCATATCTGTTTTTACCACCTGACTCCAGATTCCTGCTTTTATAACTCCCTCAGATACCGGCTCACTTGCGATTGCGTGTTGAGAGATGCTGGGCTACTCCAACCAGTGACCCATACAGCAACATACAGTACACATTCATCAAGGACAGGTGTGTTGAATTACACTTTGAATAAACATAAGATACAATTGTATTGTTTTTGATATATTAAAATTAGGTATAAAAAAATAAATCTCATAATTATCTGTACTGTTATTGATCAAACCTCTTTGACCACAAAGAGGGTGTGGTGTGTGTGTGTTTTATTTTTTGTTGGGGGAGGGGGGGGGGGGGGGGGGGCAATGCTGTCGAAATTTTTAATAAGAGAAAAAGTTGCTCAAAGAGCTGGTGGGGCAACAACTTTTTTGGCCGGGTCATGTCACCCCGGT
>JAVQIZ010102058.1:0-27780 GCA_036023535.2 Galaxias brevipinnis | reverse complement strand
TGGTACCCTTTCCAGGACCCCACCCAGCGACTCCAAGAAGGCCGGATACTCCGAACTGCCGTTTGGTGCATAAGGTCCGGTTCCTTTCCCACCAGAGAGGTTACATTCCACGTCCCTAGGACCAGTCTACGATGCCAGGGGTCAGCACGTCTAGGTCCCCGCCTATGCCTGCCACCGGATTGGCATTGCACCCGACCCCAATGTCTGTCCCTGCAGGTGGTGGGCCCACAGGGCGGCGGCTCCATGATGTTTCTTCGGGCAGTGCCCGACCGGGCCCAATGGGTCAAGGCCCGGCAATCAGACGCTCGCCAACGAGCATCCCCCCCGGGTCTGACTCCAGGGGGTAGCCCCGGTTTCCCTCTTTCAGGCGAGGTGCCACAGTGCGGTTATGTTGCCTGGTTATAACACATTAATACTGACTTTACCGTATATTATATAATGAATCACATACACCATGGGACTGCTTTTAGCTTGTTAACGGAGTCTTTTTTTACTTGGTTATTGCAACAAAAACAACAGGGCAAATAGACGCCACCTAGTGCATGTCATTAATTCAGTCACATACATTACAATCCACACATGGACGAAGTCCACCAGTCTTTTTGCCCATGAAGAAGAGGCCCGCTCCAATGGGGGATGTCGTAGGACAAATGTGTCCAATTGCCAGATCTTCCTTGATATATCCAGGGCTTTCCATCTGGGTCCCTATAGAGCGATGGTGCAGCCGCGCTAAGGAGAAGTCCCTGGGAGCAGCTTGATGGCACAGTTGTAGGAGCGATGAGGTGGCAGGGTGGTAGACATCGCCTTACAGAAGACTGAACTGAGATTCTGGTATTCCACTGGTGCATGAGATAGGTCTAGTGTAGTAGTGGTCTGACGCCTGAGAAGCAAGAAGATACGCCGCTTAACAGTTAGAAACTCACTGGGTAAGGGAATGGGCCAACCAGCCCAGCGTCGAGTTGTGGATCTCAAACCAGGGATAGTCCTGGATCAATGGAAGGTCAGGGGTACGAATCACGTGGAACTGGATCGTTTCTTGGTGCTGGTTGAGAACCATGAGCTGGAATGGTCTGGTGATCTGATTAAAAAATCCATTCCCTATGGGTTTCCTGTCCAAAGCGGTGATGAGGAGTTCTGAGGACAGGGCCAGGAGACGAATCTGATGTTGAAGTTACCACTGATGGTCAATTAAATTCCCTGCTACTCCTGAATCTACGAAGGCTGAACATGTGAGAACCCTGTCTAGCCAAGGGAGAGAGCAAGTTCAAGTAATCTTAAGCAGCAGTAACCACATAAAACAGACAATAATAAAAAGACATTTAAAAAAAATCACATTGAAGTATTTAAAGCAGATATATGCAACTTTTTTTCTTTTAATGGATATAAAAATCTGTCTACAGTTTGCACATTGTAATGTCTATTGGAGAAAGAAAAAAAATCGCTGTTCAGATCAGTTTTCTTCAAGTCTCAATATTTAACACTCATTTTGTACAGCCGCTTTAACATCCAATGACAGCAGGGACAAATTCATTTTTAAGTCTATTGGTCCTGCATCTTGGCAGAATATATCTGCAGCCTGACGGAAGCAACAAAAACCTCTTGGACAGAGGGTGGCTAGAATCAGCCAGGATTGACTGGGCCTTCTTCAAAGTCCTGACCTTGTGTAAATGTGGGCGGTCGTTCAAGGTAGTGCCTGCAATTTTGCTGTACACAATACCCTGCAGTATGTTTTTATTTCTGAGGTTAAGTGACGCGTACCAGCTGACAAAGGAGAATTTGAGGACTGATTCAATAAAACATGAATAAAACATTCTCATAAAAGCATTGTCAACATTAAAACTTCAAAGTCTGTGATACAAGTACATGCACTGATGGGCTATACTACACACTGCATGCACATGAAACTCGAAGGTCAGCTTGTTATCAATTACAGTGCCTAGATATTTGTACTCCTGCACAACCAAGGCAGATCAAGGTGAGAGGATAATTGTTAGGAAAACAAAGCGCGGCTTAATAATATTAGAACCTTCTTGATGTTCTCGTTGGAGGGCTCAGGTTCTAGTCTAAAGTCCTCATTCACAGAACCAATGTCATCTTTACTAATGTACATGTGTGATGCAAATCATCCTGAGGGCCATGCTCTCCAGTTTAATTATTTATTATGTAATAAAGATATACAGGTATATAAGACTAATTCAGGTCTGCAGGGCATCAGTACTATTGTACACAGAATATCGGCTGGCTAATAACTGCCGTGTCAAAAGAGCCTGTTAAAACAAAGACTTAATCAGGTTAAATGATACTGGTCAGCTAAAGTTATACTGAGTTAGAGTAGATCCATTAAATATGACCAATGTCTTTAGCAAGTGCTGAAAATGATTAAACTGAGTGGTTGTTTGTGGTACATTCAGTTTTTTATACCAGCATATATATATAAAGTTTATATTTACTTTTGCTATCAGAGGTTATTAAGCAACTCAAGACATAATTATTCTGAAATAAAAAGGCATTTTAAGTTCATTTGAGCATGCAGTATTCGTTGCAAGTGGGATTTATGGAAAACTCAATGCATAATACATCATTTATACTTGGAGCATACTTTGACAGTGGGTTCTGGAAGTATGCTTATTTTATATTACTCACTTTTTTGTACTTTGTAATAATTTTTGCAAACACATTGCTTGTTATCGTCATTTGTACTAGGAAAAGTCTTCATGAACCCATATATCTTTTTCTGCTTAATTTGTTTGTGAATGAATTGTATGGTAGTGCAGGTTTATTTGCTTCACTAATTACTTTCCGACACTCACTCAGTTTCTACCATGTTTCGCTTTGCACAGATTTTCTGTCTGTACAACTTTTGAATTTAGCACTTTTTCAGTGATGGCCTATGACAGGTGTCTTGCAACATGTTATCCTCTGCAATTTAGAGACATTATGACACCTAGTAAGGTGTGTATGTTTATTTGCGTGATATGGTCGTACCCTTTTCTAGAAACTGCTATAACCCTTTTTATGACACCGTCTAAAACTGTGGGAATACCATTAACAAGGTGTATTGTGACAACTACCTGATTGTCAAACTTGCATGTTTTAGCCCTAGCACAACAGTTAGTAATATTTATTGTCTATCTTTCACAGTGTATTCTTTTGGGGTCCCTTTGATTCAAATCTTACTTTCCTATACAATAATTCTGACAATATGTTCAAATGGTTCTAAAGAGACCAGACAAAAAGCAATCACCACTTGCACACCTCACCTTGCATCACTCTTACATTTTTTCTTTTGGCTGTTTCTTTGAAATCGGGCAAATCAGATTTAACATGACTTACGTATATATTAAATATTTGCAGAATAATTTGATCTCTCTATTTTCTGTTATGCTAACCGCTCTTTAGTCCGTTAGTATATGGAATAAGAATGTCTAAAATCAGAGAGGCATGTAAATATTTCCTGCTCACTAAATTATGACTTTAAAAACAATAGGTTGAGGCCCAGCACTGATTAATTTGTGTAAATGGATGAACATTCTACAGTTAAATGTGTTACATTGCTTACATTAACAATACCCTATCCAACCCTAACCCATAATACAGCTTCATTATTAAAACAACAAAGTGTTCTGGTTATTAAAAGCCTTTGAGTTAACAACATGTTAACAGCCTTTGAGTTGTGCATTACACTGATTATCATGATATTTGCAAGCAAAAACGTCACCACACATAAGCACTAGCCTATTTATTAATATGTTGTAATGGGTTCAAATGTAGCGAGTTAATCACCACCTTTAGATATTTTCAAGGACCTCACAAAAGATGTTTCATGCTGAAGACGGCAAGAGTATTGCTTCAAAACTCTGATTTCACTTTGCCTCGTATTTGTCTTTTAAAAAATAAATACGTTCACTTACAGTATGTGAACCAGGTGTACTATAACCTACATAAACTCATCCAAAAGTGGATTTGTATTGTTGTTCAACAGATTTTTAACAATATATATTCTTTTCTAATGTTCTGATGAGTTTGCCAATTCTCTTTGTTATTCAGCCACTTGTAAACAAATTCTGATAACTGAGTAAAGTACTTTATTGATGACCCCATTTATCAATAAACTGTAGGCTATTCCCATCATTGGCAGTTAAGATTTCATTCGACCTCTGAATTTCAAGTACATTTTCCCACTTAATCATTAAGGAATTGGTCTGCACATGCGCAACATTATTTATTTTTTAACTGAAAGGTAAACAATTTCACTGATGTTGGTCTAGTTCAGGACATTTCATCAAAGGAGTGCTCAGTCACCTGTTGTTCACAGAAGACCAACTAACTAAAATAATATCAAGTAATACCAAGTTGTAGTAATCTATCAAATGTAATGCACATCTTCACCAGGTTTGTGTATAAGATTAAATTAAGCTGTTGATAGATAGTACATTCCGTGTTTAAGACAGCAATGGAAAGCCGTTGCAAAACAGATTAATAAAATATTTTAGAAACGTTTTACAAATAGAGAGTTGTCTTTAAAAGACATTAGTGTGTGTTATTGTTATAAATGTGTATCCATTTGTTATTATACTCTCCAGAATGTATGTTTCAGTGCAAGTGGGACATGTGACTTCGTCAGTCCTGAAAGCCCAAGGTTGATAGAGAACTCAGGAAATAAGCTTTTACTGTTATTGCTCTAGCTAAATGGAAGAAGAACTAACAACAATTTGAAATTTACCAGTTTTTTCACTTGGACAATTGAAAGTGGTATTGGAGGATGTGGAAACCAGAGCGCTGTTTTTTAAAAACGTAATAGTACTAAAAAAATATATCATGTAGTGTAAATATTGACACTGATTTTATGCTTCTGTTTTTGTTAAGTACATTATCTGTCAATACATGCCTTTTTTTCTCAACAGGGCACTGCTGGAAAAGACACATAGTTTCAGATCGTTACCTTTTTTACATAACTAGTAGTAATATTCATAAAGAATGGTTAACACAACACAATTCACATCATTTATACTTGGAGCATACTTAGATATTGATGCTTTTAAGTATGTTTATTTTGTCTTAATCATTGCTTTGTATTTTGTTATAATTTTTGCAAACACCTTACTTACTGTGGTAATTTGTTTAAAGAGAACTCTACATGAGCCCATGTATCTGTTCTTGGTCAACTTGTTTGTGAATGAATTGTATGGTAGTGTGGGTATATTTCCTTCACTTATGGTACAATTACTTTCAGACGATCACTCAATTTCTACCATGTTTTGTTTTGTTCAGATGTTCTGTCTGTACACATACGGTTCTATTGAAATGATCACGTTTGCAGTGATGGCCTATGACAGGTATCTTGCCATCTGTAATCCTCTGCAATATAGAAACATCATGACACCCAATAAAGTTCTCAAGTTTATTTGTCTGATATGGTCATACAGTTTTCTAGAAATAACTATTACCCTAGCTTTGACTAATAACTTACAATTTTGTGGGAATTTCATTAACAGTGTGTATTGTAACAACTACATGATTGTCAAATTAGCATGCTCCATCTCCAATACAAGAGTGAATAATATCTATGGACTTGTTACAGTAGTTTTGTCTGTTGTTGTGCCTGTAGTCCCAATCATATTTTCTTATTTCAAAATTTTGACAATATGTTCAAATGGTTCTAAAGATACTAGACAAAAAGCCATTACCACTTGCACACCTCACCTTGCATCACTCTTAAATTTTTCTTTTGGTTGTTTCTTTGAAATTGTGCAAAGTAGATTTGACATGACCTCTGTACCCAAGGTCTGCCGTATTATTTTATCACTCTATTTCCTTCTATGCCAACCACTCTTTAGTCCTATAGTATATGGTGTGAGGATGTCTAAAATCAGAGAAGCATGTAAAGATTTGTTGTTCCGTAAGTTATGACTTGAAAGATGAAAATAGGAGAGTCTTGACCGACCAAGTTCAAACATCAATAAAATTATTTGTTGAGCACCAGAACATTTGATTGCATTTGAATGGATGACTCCAAGGACAAATAATGGGTTCAAAGGGTTTCGATCAGGTGTTTTATTTTGCCATGTTCATGAGGATATCCAAAAATATGGTCTTACATTTTATACTATGTAATATAAATCTTTATCGTAGACTTTTGAAAACTCAAAAAGGTATGATGCTTAATAGTACAAAAGTTTAATATTTAAATAGGAAAATAAAACTACTGTTGCAAGCTTGAGGATACTAACCGTCCCCAGAGTTCAAACCAAAAAGGAGAAGCAGTGTTTAGCTACTATGCAGCAAAGAGCTGGAATCAGCTTAAAGAAGATCTGAGACTCCAAGCCTGACTACTTTTAAATCCAATTTAAAAACGTATTTGTTCTTTATTGCATATTAGTGTATGTTGTATGTTGTATTTTTTTCTGCTGGCCTTGAATATCAAAAACGAAAATTTAAGATGTAGCAATTGTTTTATTTTGTTATCAATTTTGTAAGGTTAATCATTTAATGATTACTTTTTGTAAAATATTTAGTGTATTGTGAAATATGCTAAGAGTACAGGAGTATCAAACAGAGATAAGTGTATTTTTTTTTTCAGTACTGCATCATCATAAAATAAATTCCCTGTGCGGTTCCCTTTATTTCTATACAAGAATGCACACAAACAAAAACATGTTACTGCACAACTCTAGAGGGTATGAGGCCAAACCACATTGGACAACAGGATAGGAAATGTTAATGTAACTTTTTCAGAACCAGACTGAAGTTTAGATTATGTGCTTCCTTTTAAAAAAACACACAAAGAATATCAATTTACAAATCGGTCGCCAATTAGACACACACAACAAACAAGCCGACAAACAGACAGCTATCACTCACAGAAATCAGTCATGGGGTTTGAGTCATGTGATACATGTGATGTCTTGGTATACATAACTGTATAACTCATCCATTTGTAGTGATATAGTAACACTCACTTTTGGATGTTTTAAACAGATTTGACATGACTTATGTTACGAATATCTGCCGTGTTATTTTATCCCTCTGTTTCCTCTTATGACTACTACTCTTTAGTTCTATTATATGTGGAGTGAGGATGTCTAAATGCAGAGAGGGATGAAGGGACGTGCTGATCAATAAGTGATGACTTAATGATGGTTGTAAGCTGTGAAATGGCAAGCCTGACATTGTTTGTGTAAATTATTGTAGTGTGGTTATAGTGTAGAATGTTAGAAGAAACCCTTTATTTGTTCCTTTAAAGTAATGTTTAGTCTGCAATAACAGTAGAAAGACCTGTTAAAGGGCCCACAATGTGGATTATCATGCATTTGTGTGTGATTTCTTAGTGTCTATGTAGCATATTTAAAAATATTTGAACACCCAAAAAAATTATGTACTGTATTTTTTATTAATTATTCTATTGTGCTTCTTCTTCACTTCCAACTCTCATGCCGTTTTCAGTGGTGAACCCCGAGTTTACGTCGACTTATACACAAGGTTGACTTGTACACGGAAGGGCAGATGTGCTGTCAGAGGTGAACTAGAGAAAGTGCACCAAGGTACATATTCACTTTTTGCATGTTGTTGGTACTATTCCTCTTTGTGATAAAACAATGCTAAACAAATAAATATTCCAAATCTTACATTATGGAACCTTTAAACTACAACTTCGCTTTAGAACTAATCACATATTAAGAGTAGAAAACAGGACTCTCATTCACAAAACAATTTAAAGAACGTTTAACAAAGCCAACGTATAATGTGATATCATGAAATGTTCAAATTCACACAATTTTAAAACATGTCAAGAAAAGCACTAGAAATTGATATATTAACCTCTACAAAAACTATATCTGTTTGTATTACTATAGCATTAGTCAAGAACTAGATTATTATGTTACAATAATCGAGATGCATAATTTGACTCAAGTATTTTTGTAAATAAACTTATTCCTAACAATCAATATCAAATATATCTTTAACCTCATTCCATTTAAAGTAAAACAACTGTCAAATAGAAATTATGTTTCTGTAACTTAAAGCGGCTGTATGCAACTTTTTGTATTAACGGATTATCAATACCTTTCTACACTTCACACCTTGTAATGTCTATGGGAGAATAAAAAAAATCGCCGTTCAGATCAGTCCTCTTGAAGTCTCAATATTTAACACTCATTTCATCTGCCTCCGGTTACGATCTCCCGCGAAACTGTGACAAATTGCATTATGGCACAAGGAAGTGCGTCACTAAATCAGGAAGATAAAATCATACTTGGAGTATAGTCGTTGATTGTGTTAGCGACACAGAGTGATCACAAACATTCCGCATGTCTTCTTTGCGACGGTTCGGTATAATAATTACACTAAGCAAACGGTGGGGGTTCCCAAAGCCAGAAGTATCTGGTGTGTCCCATAATACAATTTTTTTTTTTTTTTTCGGGAAGCAAAAACATAATCAGTATTTACTCAAAAATAAAGGATTTGTATCACTCTCGGAACTGACGTCAGCTTACTGTACATCTAAAATATAAAACCTATTTTGCAAATCACCTATAGTGTGCACGCACTACAGTTGTATTTATTTATTATGTAATGAAAGGTATATAAGGACAGCATCATTGCTGTTGTTCAGTTGGACACATAAACTGGGGAATGATTAGTCAGCCATTTCTTCATTACACCTTAGCTGGTTGATAGCTTTTGTACTGAGTTTATGGTTACACTTGTTCATAAAGCTTTGCTGTTGAAGGTTCACAGTATAACCATTTAGAGTATTCTATCAAATGCCACCAATGTCTTCACCAGGTACTGAATATGATGAAATTAAGTTGGTGTCCATGGTACACTTAGTGTCTATACGGTCAAAACATTTTTAAACAATTGAAGAAAGACTGTATATTTTGTTTAAAAACCTTAGCTTTAAACTAAATTCTGTATAATAATTTTTTAATTGTGTGGGAAATAGTCATAGTAAATCAAGAAATTAATATTTAAATTCAAGTTGGAGTTATGGAAAACTCAACACAATTCTCCTCATTTATACTTGGTGCATATTTAGAGAGTAGGTCTTTCAAGTATTTATATTTTCTTTTAGTCACGTCTTTGTATGCTATAATAATTTTTGCCAATACATTGCTTATTTTGGTGATTTGTGTGAAGAGAAGTTTACATGAACCTATGTATTTGTTTTTAGTAAACTTGTTTGTCAATCAATTGTATGGTAGTGCAGGTTTATTTCCTTCACTTATGGTACAATTACTTTCAGACATTCACTCAGTTTCTACCATGTTTTGCTTTGTTCAGATGTTTTGCTTGTACACATATGGGGCTATTGAAATGGCCACATTTGCATTGATGGCCTATGACAGGTATCTTGCAATCTGTAATCCTCTTCGATATAGAAATATCATGACACCTAATAGAGTTTGTTTATTTATTTTTATTATATGGCCATACTGTTTTCTGAAGTCCAGTATAACCTTTTCTTTGACAAGTCGTCTGCAGCTTTGTGGGAACCTTATTGACAAGGTTTATTGTGACAACTACAACGTTGTCAAACTTGCATGCTACAGCTCCAGCACAATACCTAATAATATCTGCGGACTCATCATTAGTTTTTTGTCTGTTGGTGTCCCTTTAATCCTAATCATATTTTCTTATATACAAATTATGGCAGTATGTTCAAATGGTTCTAAAGAGACCAGACAAAAAGCCATTGCCACCTGCACACCTCACCTTGTATCCCTTTTGAATTTTGCTTTTGGATGTTTCTTTGAATTATTTCAGAGTAGATTTGACATGACCTCTGTACCCAAGGTCTGCCGTATTATTTTATCCCTCTATTTCCTTCTATGCCAACCACTCTTTAGTCCTATAGTATATGGTCTGAGGATGTCTAAAATCAGAGATGGATGTAGGGATTTAATGCTGAATAAGAAAGCAGAACTCCCTCAGTTTAAACAATAGTTGTTGTATCCCAGATGATCAAATCATGTATCAAATTCAGAGTCAAGGCCTAAATAATATTCTAAGGGTCGGTGTTATGTGCGTGATATAACATGTTTAGGAGAAATTATTGGTAATGAATAAAAGTAATTTAAGGTGGATTTATCTAGCATGAAAAAAAATAATGATAGGTCTATGCTACATGTCAACAACATTGCTGCTTTCGTTGATCTTTTTGTTTCCTGACATGCCATCCTACACAGACATTAAAGAGGCATGTGGAGATTTGCTGCTGAATACGGCTTTGATAACTATATTTTGAGATTCTTTGCTGCTTTACTTTAAGCAACAATGAACACATTAGTTGTACTCCAGATGATATTTTTTAAATGTTTACACAGTGGCCTAAACTGCTTTTGTGAGTTTAGTGGAATATCCAGAGTCTTGTCAATAACTTTTTATAATTGAGTCCTGAATATGTCACTAAATGTGAAGAAATCAAGGCTTCTTAATATCAATGGAACATTACAGTCCCATGCAAACAACAAGTATTTTTTCGACTAGACTTTTATTAATGGTGGTATTGATTTAGTAAATACATGTGACATAGTTTTACAGTCATACCTGTTCATTGCATGGCAAGCATGGAATCAGTGTGGCACCAAAGTTTGTCAACATCATAAAATAATTAATTTGTATAATTTCTTGTTTATTTTCTTTGTTGTTAAATGAAATAAAAACATTTCACAGAAACACTCAATAGGCCACCAGTCAACACCACCATATAACCCATCATATATTCAGAATGGGAGTAAGCCACACAGAAAAAAGCTACTTTAGATGGTACCAGATTTAGTTTTATACTGTGTAGTATAGCACAGAAACAGCTAATTTAGATGCTGCATGAATTAGTTTATATACTGTAGTACATAAAGAGCTACTTTAGATGCTACATGATTTAGATTTATATACTGTGTAGTATAGCACAGAAACAGCTACTTTAGAGGCTGTATTTACTTTATATACTGTAGTACAGAAATAGCTACTTTAGATGCTGCATGACTTAGTTTTATATACTGAGTAGTGTAGCACAGAAATAGCTACTTTAGATGCTGCATATGACAACAGCTTACTGTACATTTAAAATTTTAAACGTATTTAGCAAATCTCCAATACTGTGCATCCACCACGGTTTTATTAATGTATTATGTAATGAAAGATATTTAAGGACAGCATCATTGCTGTTGTTCAGTTTGGACACATACACTGGGGAATGATTAGTCATACACTTCTTCATAACACCTTAGCTGGTTAATACCTCTTGTACTGAGTTTAAGGTTACACTTGTTCATAAAACCTTTGGTGTTTAGGGTGACAGTAGAAAATAGTTGGGACCATTCTATCTTATGTGACCAATGTTTTCACCAGGTACTGAATATGATGAAATTTAGTTGGTTTCCATAGTACACCTAGTGTCTTTACGGTAAAGTAAACAACTGAAGAAATAGTGAATTTTATTATCTGAGAAAGTATATTTAAAACTAAATTCTCTCATCATTTTTTTGTGTGCGTGTTTGAGCAATAGTCATAGTAAATTAAGAAATTCATATTTCAGTTCAAGTTGGAGTTATGGAAAACTCAACACAATTCTCCTCGTTCATACTTGGGGCATATTTAGATAGTGGGTCTTTTAAGTATCTATATTTTATTTTAGTCTCTTTTTTGTATATGCTGATCATTATAGCCAATACATTGCTTATTGTGGGTATTTGTGAGAAGAAAAGTCTACACGAACCTATGTATCTGTTCCTGGTCAATTTGTTTGTGAATGAATTATATGGTAGTGCAGGTTTATTTCCTTTACTAATGGTACAATTACTTTCAGACGTTCACTCAGTTTCTACCATGTTTTGTTTTGTTCAGATGTTCTGTCTGTACACATACGGTTCTATTGAATATATCACGTTTGCAGTGATGGCCTATGACAGGTATCTTGCAATCTGTAATCCTCTTCGATATAGAAATATCATGACAGCAAATAGAGTTTGTTTATTTATTTCTATTATATGGACATACTGTTTTTTAAAGTCTGTTATAACCCTTTCTTGGTCAAATCGTCTGCAGCTTTGTGGGAACCTTATTGACAAGGTTTATTGTGACAACTACAGCATTATCAAACTTGCATGCAACAGATCTAGCACAACAGCTAATAATATCTATGGACTCGTTTTTACTTTTTGGACTGTTGGTGTCCCATTAATCCTAATTTTCATGTCTTATGGTAAAATTCTGAGAATATGTTCAAATGGTTCTAAAGAGACCAGACAAAAAGCCATAGCTACTTGCACACCTCACCTTATATCCCTCTTCACTTTTGCTTTTGGTGGTTTATTTGAAATTGTGCAAAACAGATTTGACAATAGTTATTTACCAAATATCTGCCGTATTATTTTATCCCTCTATTTCATATTATGCCAACCACTCCTTAGTCCTTTAATATATGGAATGAGGATGTCTAAAATCAGAGAGGCATGCTGGGATGTACTGATGATGAATAAGTGATGTATGGCATCAGAACTCCTACAGTTTAAACAATAGTTGTTGTACCCCAGATGATCAAATCACGTGTCAAATTTTGAGTCAAGGCCTAAATATTATTCAGAGGGTCGGCGTTATGTGCGTGATATAACATTTTTAGAAGAAACATTTGGTAATGAATGAAAGTAATTTAAGGTGGAATTATCTAGCGTGGCAAAGGCCTATGCCACATGTCAACAACATTGCTGCTTTCTTTGATCTTTTTGTTTCCTGACATGTCATCCTACACAGACATTACAGAGGCATGTGGAGATTTGCTGCTGAATAACTTATGGCTTTGTAAGTTATATTTCGAGCCTCTGTGCTGCTTTAGTTTAAACAACAATGAACAAGTTTGTTGAACATCCAGAGTCTTGTCAATAACATTTTATAATTAAGTACTGAATATGTCACTAAACGTGAAGAAATCAAGGCTTCTTAATATCAATGGAAGATTACAGCCCAATGCAAAAACAAGTATTTTTTTGACTAGACTTTTATTAACGGTGTTACTGATTTAGTAAACACATGTTGTGACATAGTTTTACCGTCAAACCTGTTCATTGTATGGCAAGCATGGAATCACTGCCCTAACCCTAACCCTAACCCATTGTATGGCAAGCATGGAATCACTGTGGTCCCAAAGTTTGTCAACATTATAAAATAATTAATTAAAATAGTTTATTTTTTTTTGTTTGTTCATCCATCCATCAGCTATGCCGCTTATCCTATGCAGCGTCGCGGGGGGGCTGGGACGGGGTACACCCTGGACAGGTCGCCAGTCTATCACAGGGCCGACACATAGGGACAGACACAAATCAGATGATGTCTCACTTAATTGTCTGACTAAAGAAAAGTTACAGAAGTAGGACCGGTGTGAAATGTCTTAGCTACCATGAACACGTGCCGCACGTTCCTCTACAGTGCATCGATGACATAGCCTAATTTTCCAAAGGCCTTCTTCACAGGCTACTCCGCAAAACGAAACCCATCATTATTCCAAATGACTTTCACAGAGACAAGGTTTATTATCCCCAAATGTTAATTATCTTTGTTGGTTTTAGCTCAAAGAGATGTTTACAATGGAGAAAAACTGTAAAGGATCCTGCTGCACGGATACTGAAGACGACATGGAGGGAGAAGAGGCTGGGCCAATCCTGGTTCAAGAGAGCAGATCTCTGGTCTTGAATGTCATCAGAGGGCTATCTGAGGAGTAGGATATATATTTATTTAGCAAAATAGTCATGCTTTTCATGATAGTCAAACTACGCCAGGCTGCTTACGAAATCAAGAACACATTTGAAAACAATGAAACTGTTTGATTTGCAGGGAGTGGAATGCAATTCGACAGCAAATGCCTAGCAGTGTAAGTATTTTTTCTTCTCCCTATTTACACCTTACCTTATCACAAAGCGGATCATAAATTGCATTCAAAATGACAACATTTCGTCTTCCCTGCTGCTCTCGCTGTACAGATGACAAGACAAGACCTAAATGAGTTCTGCAACGTCATATGTTTGTGGGTAAAAGAAGCAGTTATCAAAGTTGTCATGCCTGCGCTCATCACGACTCTGAATATTCTGCTCCTGGATGGCCCCGTGACTAAGGATGAATATGGTGTTGAGACACTTAGCCTCAGCACAAGAGGCTCCCATCACAGCCCATCTCCCTCAAGGTAAGGATGGAACTGGATAAATCCAATTATAGACAAGGTCATTGAAGAGGAAATTCAGTGTACTGTGTAAATGTGGAGCTTTGCGGGGGCTCAAATATGTAAAAAGAAAAGGAAATAAGGTGGAGGTACAGTGCTTTAAAAAATCCGAAAGGTCCCAAAAAGCTGTAAGCCCTTTCATAAAAAGAACTTTTGTTCTTTTCGCCACGGTTGTAGTACAAAAGGGATATTAGCACTAGTGTTAGGTTCCACAAGGCAGTTTTGTTCCTATGTATGTGTTTATTAACAAGTAAGGACATCTCAATTTAGTAGAGCGCTGAACTTAGTAGAACTTTCTCTAGAGTGAAAGTTAATTGTGTGCATTACCAGCTTTTTTCTTTTCTGGACAACAAAATGCTCTATGCATGCTCCAGCAAGCACACAGCTGCGAGCGACTACTACTATGTGATTTTGATTCATTCTATCTGAAGCTTTATAGGCTGGCACATACTCAGATACACATAAAAACCCACACTGGTTTACAGCATGGCATTTTTGTTCTCAGGTCTACTGCCTCTTATATGGAGCTGGAAAAGGGAGTTCAAAATGCATTTTCTTTACATTTCACAAGTGTAGGAACAAACCAGGATCAACATTTACTTGCAAAGAAAATCTCATCCACAACTTTGTCTGAAGTTCCCCTGCATGGAACAGGCAGTTCTCACAACCTTCTTGTCTGCCCAGAGGGATATAGTAGTACCGAGAAAGTCCCATTTGTTTTCCTGCAGCAAACAAGCAGTTCTGAGAGCAAATTTAACGACGTGAACCGTGAAATTGAAGTCTCTAAGGAAATGCTTAGCAAACTCTTCCTAGCTTTGATTAGGCAAACAAAGGAATATTTAGATGCACATGAATTCCAGACATTGCTTGAATCAACGCTACCGTCCACTACTGCTCAGGTTGTCAGTTCAGTGTTGGATGATATTTTAAAAATGTGCGCAAAAGGCCAGAATAATTTCCTTATCGATTCACAGCTTTGCAAGTTTTTAGCTGCTGTGTCCGACAGAATAAAAAGCTATACGCTAACAGACGACATTCTCAAGCCAGCAGAGGTGGATCAGAAATCAATCAAACAAGATGACGGATCCTCTGTCTCCAGCCTTCCTGATGAGACGTTAACGAATGCGGTACGAGAGGGTACACCAGGATCATGCTCGGGCTCCTCGTTGCTTTCAGAGATCGCTGACACCTTAGGCGGTGTCCATCCGGGACAGTGTATCTCTGGCGATCAACTAAGCTACATAGCAGGTGGTGCAGTTGAGGGCACCTTTGATAAAGTGGTGCATGACCTCATAGGAAGTGAGTCACCATCCCCCCAGTTGTTGAGTGCTCTCACTGGGTCTTACACTGATGTCCAGAAATTGATGAGGCCGTTTAGCCGACTAAGGGATGAAGCACAGCCTGCATCGCCTGGCGTGTTCAGCAGACCTGGCTCATTACCATCACCTCAATTCTCTCCAATTGAGCCTGGACACTTCATGGAAAATGTCTACTTGGTCGCTGGAAAAATCCAACGTGTGGCCCAAGCCAGCTTGCGGGACCTCTTCGTCATGCAACAGCACCTCAACGCAAAAGAGTCAGAGGGAACAAAGACCAGCTTGGAAAGGAGAAATGCTATTTTAAACAGTAGCAAAGATATCATCTGTTTCATTCTAATCTGTGTTAGGGATGGATTTCCAGAAGGAGACAAACTGCCCACCGACAAAGACTATTTAAACTCGCTTATACATGGCCTGGAGGCCGTGGTTTCAAAAGACACGCAACAAACTCAAACTCAAGTCAACAAATCTTGCGGTGCCTTAAATGATTCCCAAAGATCTCCGAGTCATATCGCAGACAACGTGAAATCCATGTCTAAAATTCTCTTTAACACAATAGCTGAAGCTGTGATGACTCAAGATAGGCAGCTGCAGACCACCGACCTCAGCTATCATCCATCCAAAAGCCTCGAGAAGGGTCTCTCAAAAGACTCGCTTCACCTGCCATCCACTGAACTTATACAGAAGGCTAAAGCCGTAATCGAAGAATTACGGCTCTCAAGTGATTGCACGATCAGCATGTCCGACAGTGCGAGCTGCATTGAGACTGCCCAGCAAGCAACACAAACGGTGACTGATGACCTTCGAGAGCAAATAATAATGGATTTTGTAGAGACCTCTGTTGAGGATCTATATTCAAGATGTCTGGGATTAAGTGATTCCCTGGACGAAGTTCAGTCCTCTCAAAGCAGTACAGGAACGTCAAATGTGGAGTGTGACACACCAAGGTCTGTCAGCCATAAGAGAATGTCAGCAACGAGTCTGATCACTACAGCTATGGTCACTGAAATCATGGACTCCCTACCTATGGCAAGAAAGGAATCCATGGATTCAAATGTTGACAGCGTCTCAGGTAAGCCATATCCTGTTATCTGCCCAGTTAAAATGTGAATTGGCATTCCAATATCATGTATTAGGTTTTTAGTTAATTAGGAATGAATGCATGTTGAAGTTTGACAGACTGATTCTTTTTGATGGCTGGCGTACCTTAACATTGAGATCATGTCCTGTTCAGCACAGGAAGCTGTTTTGATTTCTATTGACATGCCAGGAAAATGTAGTGTACTATTTGTATTTGCCACACGCTAAATGGGATACTTGAAATATTTTGTTCCTTTGAAAAAGGTGTATCTTGCCAGTCTGCAACGCGGCAAAATATTCAGATTCCCGGAGAACAAATGATTGAATGTGACAGAGAAGCAAGTACTGCCCGGTCACTCCCCAATAAGAATGACCTCGCGGTCACAGACCAGGAGAGTAAGCCCTGTTTATCTTTGAATTGCTTTTCAATGAAGGAAAGGAAAACAGGTGACAATAAGGAACCCACACTGGTTGATGAATTGCAACATGCCAACAGCTTACCAGAAATTGAAGCCACGTCAAGTGTCTCCGTCGGGGTTACACCCAACGCCCCATCTTTAGTGAGCAGAGTGATGGATACAGTTTGTCTGAAGATTAAAAAGCTATCAATAGCTTTTCAGTCAGGAATACACCATGATAAAAAAGTGACTCGTTTGTCAAAATCTGTTGTGGAACGTCTGTCTACAATAGAAGAAGTTTCCATCACAGAGGAGCTTATGGCAAGTTCTGAGTCCTTTGACGACATGGTGGAGGTTGTTTACCAAGGCCTTCTTGTCAAAACGGGATCTGTGACAAAGCTTCGCCAGGCAGTGGAGCAAAACAGTGAGAACCTTCCAGTGGCCATAGCCTCGTCTTTGACTTCATTGATGAACAATACGGAGCCCCACCCCATGACTGAGGACCTCAAACGGGAAAGTTGCGCTAAATCAAACGAGGGCCATTCGCCAAAATGCATCTCCATCTCATTGGTGCGTGGCTTGGTGAAAGCCCTGCTTGTGAGGATCGCTAGGAAAAACGATAAATCAGCTATACAGTCTAAATCAGAGCTCAGTGTGAATTCCTTGAGTTTGTTCAAATGTGTGGAGGTATGTCTATCAGAGCAAGGAGAGCATCCCATCATAAAAGAACCAGCGTCTGATGGGGAGCCTCCCGAGGAGACAGTTATGTCTATTGCCATTGAAGTGATTTCTGTGAGAGGACCTGGTGTGGAGCATCAACAGGCAGCGGAGGAAAAGCCAACTGAAGATACATTCCCCTCAGAGATTGAAGAACATCTTCTCACTAAGGATCTAGTTGTCAAGAAGGAATCTATGAGGGAGCTTTGTAATGCTGTGGAGCGACAAAGCCAAGACCATCCTGAAGCAATAACCCCGTCTGTGGATTCAGTGATCGAAGACATCAATTCCACACCATTTGACAATACTCAATCAATGGATGCACGTGTTACTGGCCACAAAGGTAAAATTGCCATGCTTTCACAGAAAATATATATTAAATGTTATAATTCAAATGTGTCATTTAATCTTCTTCCACTATCCTTCTTAATTTATCTTTACTAATCCTCCATGTTGTACTTTTTCCTAATCATTGGTACGAATGACCTCAAATTGTAATACAAGCCTTCATTTACTAAATAGTAATTACACTTTTTTTCCCACAGGACAAATAAATAAGCGGCCCTGTTTACCACTGAGTTGTTTCCAAAATAATCAAGGCGAGAAAACTGAAGACGAGGTCCACTCACAGATGGATGAAGAGCAGTTGGATGAAGAGCATTCCACTGGCTCTCATTCACTGTCTCAAACAGACGTCAGTGACATGGAGGAACTCAATTCTGGTGTTGAGCTTTCAAAGAAAATGGTTGCAGATGTTAACTGGGACCTAGTTGTTAAGACGGAATCTGCAGACATTCCCATTGCAGCAGCCTCGTCTGTGGCTTCTGTGATCCAAGATATGGACTCCATACCACTTGAAAAAGACTCTCTCAATGGATACACTTGTTGCTGGCCACAAAGGTAAAAATAAGCATGCTTCTACAGATTGTCTAATTTGAATTCTATTGTATAAAAGTTATATTTCCTCGTCGTCCACATTAATCTCCACAATTATTTTTAATTAGCACTAAGATTTACTTCAAATTGTAATAAAAGCTTTGACCTTATACTTCACACACCTTACGGTAATAGTAATTATGTCATTTCCCCATCTCCACCACAGAGCAAAGAAACAAGCTGTCCTGTTTGCAATTCAATTGTTTCCAAAAGAAGAAGAGCAACGAAACTGAAGATAAGGTCCTCGCAGAGGTGGTTGAAGAGCAGCTGAAGATTGATCAGCATTCCACTGGCTCACATCCACAATCTCAAACTGATCTCAGTGACATAGAGAAACCACATTCTGTTGCTGAGCCTTCCGAAGACATGGTTCAGGATGTTAAGATGGACCTGGATGTTAAAAATGGATCTGCGATGGAATTTATTAAGGCAGTGGAGCAACAAGGCATTCCCGTTGAAATCGGCTCGTCTGTCACTTCTGTGATCCGTGATATGGACTCCAAACCACTTGAAAAGACTCTCTCAATGGATGAACCTGTTACTGGGCACAAAGGTAAAATGAACAGGCTTCCACAGAAAATCTCATTGAAATGCTCTTGTTTAAAGTGTTATTTGTCCATTCTTATTCCTACCCATCTTCTTTATATATCTTATTCTCATTTTAGGTTCAGTTTTCATTATTATTATTGATATTATTATTATTATTGTTATCATTACTATTATTATTAGTAATAGTAGTAGTAGTAATAATAATAATAATAATCAGGGGTTTACTTCAGATTGTAATAAAAGCTCTGATTTAAAATGATACGCAGCTCAAGGTCATAGTTATTAAGTATTGTTTCCCCATCTTCAACACAGAGCAAAGAAACAAGCTGTCCTGTTTGCCAATCAGTTGTTTCCCAAAGAAGAAGAGCAAGATCACTGAAGATAATGGCCCCACGGAGATTGTTGAAGAGCAGCTGAAGAGCGATCAGCATTCCACTGGATCTCATGCACAATCTCAAACTGATCTCAGTGACATTGAGAAACAACATTCTGGTGCTGTGCCTTCCGAGGAGATGGTTCAGGATGTTAACCAGGACCTTGTTGTTAAGAAGGAATCCACGATGGAGCGTTGCAAGGCAGTGGAGCAACAAGGAATTCCTGTTGCAATAGACTCGTCTGTGGCTTCTGTGAGCCAAGATACGGACTCCAAACCAATTGAACAGAGTCACTCAATGGATGCTCTTATTTCTGACCACAAAGGTAAAGACAACAATCGTCCACAGAAAATCAAATGCTATTGTGATGTGTAATTTCATTATCTTCTTTCTCTTCTTTGTTTATATTCTTAGTCCTATAATTTTGACTATTATTATTACCAATCTGTTGAATCCACATCAATTTGTAATATAGGCTTTGTTTCTGAAATATTACACACATGAAAAGAAATAGTAATTACATCCTTTTCCACCTTTTCCACAACAGAGCAAAAAAAGAAACTTCATTGCTTGCCATTGAGTTGTTTCGCAAATAACCAAAGCAAGACAACTGAAGATAAAGTCCCATCAGATGTGGATGAGGAGCTTGAGAGTAAATCACAAGAACGCAATGCATCTGGTGCTGAGCCTTCAGTGGAGATGGTTGAGGCTGTTACCCAGGACTTTGCTGTTGAAAAGGGATCTGCAATGGTGCTTTGTAAGGCAGTAGAGCGAAACAGCCTAGACATACTTGTCGTGGTAGCCTCGTCTATGGCTTCTGTGATCCAAGACACGGACTACAAACCAATTGAAAATACTCCCTCAACGGATGCAGCTGTTACTGGCCATAAAGGTAAAATCAGCATGCTTGCAAAGAAAATCAAATTTGAATGCTATTGTTTCAAGTGCTATGTGTAGTTTATAATCTTTCCTCTTCGTCTTCATTAGGCTCCTTAATATTATTGCTATTACTCTTAATTATCACTAGGATTTACTTCAAATTGTAATACTTGTTTTGGCTTACATTTTACACACCTTAAGATAATAGTTATTTAGTAATTTTCCCGATCTCCCCCACAGAGCAAAGAAAGAAGATGTCCTGTTTGCCAATTAATTGTTTCCAAAAGAAGAAGATCAAGAAAACCGAAGATAATGTCCCCACAGAGATGGTTGGAGATCAGCTGAATATTGATCAGCATTCCACTGGATCTAATTCACAATCTCAGACTGATCTCAGTCACATTGAGGAACAGTATTCTGGTGATGAGCCTTCTGAGGAGATGGTTCAGGATATTAACCAGGACCTTGTTAAAAAGGAATCTATAATGGAGCTTTTTAAGGCAATGGAGCAACAAGGCCAAGATATTTCGGTCACGAGGGCTTCATCTGTGGCTTCTGTGATCCAACACATGGACTCCAAACCAATTGAAGAGACTCTCTCAATGGATACAGCTGTTACTGGCCACACAGGTAAACTAAGCATGGTTCCACAGAAAACCTAAGTTGAAAGATGTTGTTTAAAAGTGTTGTGTGTAACTCCTTCTTCCTACTTAAATTTTTTTATGTTTTTCTTATTTGTGTATTAACATTAGTATCACTATCATTGTTAATTATCTGTGTAGTTTACTTCAAATTGTATCAAAACATCTCAACAAAACAATAAGTATGTTTTACCCGATCTCCCCCCACAGAGCAAAGAAACAAGCTGTCCTGTTTACCATTCAGTTGTTTCCCAAAGAAGAACAGCAAGAAAACTGTAGATAATGTCCTCACAGAGACGGTCGATGAACAATTGAAGAGTGATCAGAATTCCACTGGACTTCATTCACAATCTCAAACTGATCTCAGTGACATTAAGCAACACAATTCTAGTGCTGAGCCTTCAGAGGAGATTGTTCAGGATATTAACCAGGACCTTGTTGTTAAGATGGAATCCACGATGGAGCTTTGTAGGGCAATGGAGCAACAAGGTCAAGAAATTCCTGTCGCAGTAGCCTCGTCTGTGAATTCTGCAATCCAAGACATGGACTCCATACTAATTGAAAGGACTCACTCAATGGATGCACCTGTTATTGGCCACAAAGGTAAAATGAGCATGCTTCCACAGAAAATCACATTTGAATGCTATTTTTTAAAGGTTTTATGTGTGGTTTATTTTTTTCCTCTGTCTTCATTAATCTCCTTCTTAATATTATCATTAGTAGTAGTAGTACTAGTAGTATTACTATAGCTGTTACTAATTTGTGAGGTTTACCTCAAATTGTGTTCAAAGCATTGATTTAACATTTTACACACCTCAAGGAAATGCTAATTTTTTAATCCATCTCCCCCACAGAGCAAATGAACAAGCTGTCCTGTTTGCCAATCAATTGTTTCTCAAAGAAGAAGAGCAAGAAAACTGTAGATAATGTCCCCACAGAGATGGTTGAAGATCAGCTGACTATTGATCAGCATTCCACTGGATCTCATTCACAATCTCAAACTGATCTCAGTCACATTGAGAAACAACATTCTGGTGTTGAGCCTTCCCTGGAGATGGTTCAGGATATTAAGCAGGACCTTGCTGTTAAAAAGGAATCTATGATGGCGCTTTGTCAGACAATGGAGCAACAAGGCCAAGACATTCCGGTCATGAGGGCTTCATCTGTGTCCTCTGTGGTCCAAGACATAGACTCCAAACCAATTGAAAAGACTCTCTCAATGGATAAAGATGTTACTGGCCACAAAGGTAAACTAAGCATGTTTTCCACAGACAATCTATTTTGAATGCTGTTGTTTGAAAGAATTATGTTTAACTTTTTATTCTTACTCTTCTTACAATCTTATCTTATTCTCATTTGTATTATTAACAATATTGTCACCATCATTGTTTAAGAATCTGCGGGCTTTTATTTCAAATTGTAGTAAAAGATAGAATGTAACATTTTACACAGCTTAAGGTGTTAGTAATTAAATGTTTATCCCAATTTCCCCCCACAGAGTCAAGAAAGACGCTGTCCTGTTTACCATTCAATTGTTTCCAAAACAAGAAGAGCCAGAAATCTGTAGATAATGTCCCCATAGAGACGGTTGAAGAGAAGCTGAATGTTGAACAGCATTCCACTGGATCTCATGCACAATCTCAAACTGATCTCAGCGGCATTGAGAAACAGAATTCTGGTGTTGAGCCTTCCCAGGAGATGGTTCAAGATATTTACCAGGACTTTGTTGTTAAGATGGAATCCACGATGGAGCTTTGTAAGGCAATGGAGCAAGAAAGCATTCTCGTAGCAAAAGACTCGTCTGTGGCTCCTTTGATCCAAGACATGGACTCCAAACCAATTGAAAAGACTCACCCAACGGATATACCTGTTAATGGACTCAAAGGTAAAATGAGCGTGCTTCCACAGAAAATCGAATGTTAAGCGAATCTTGAACTTGGTTCAATTTGTATTAACATATTTAATTTAACACACCTCAAGGAAATCATAAGTAAACATTTTCTTCCCATCTCCCTTACAGAGCAAAGAAAGAAGCTATCCTGCTTACCATTCAATTGTTTCCTGAAGAAAAAAAGCAAGGAAACTGTAGAGAATATCAGCACACAGATGGTTGAAGAGCAGCCGAAGATTCATCAGCATTCCACTGGATCTCGTTCACAATCTCAAACGGATCCCAGTGGGATGGACAAAGACAATTCTGGTGCTGAGCCTTCAAAGGACATGATTGAGGCTGTTCACCAGGACCTAGTGGCAGACACAACTGTTGCTGACCATACAGGTAAGATATGCATGTTTCCAAATAAAATCCCTTTTACCTGCTTTTGTTTAAAAGTGATTATTAATATTACCATTATAATTGACATGTCATTCCCAGAATATCACAGTGATTCCAAATGTATTGCTAATATTATGTCACAACTACATCAAAATGCACACAGTACTGACCCATATTTATATCTGTCACCTATATTTATGTACTAATTCATATGACTGTTTGCTGTCATTCTTAATATATCTTTCAGGCCATTATCCAATCCTTGAAAACGGCATAGAATGTGATTCTATCGCCAGAGAATCAACAAGTCTACGGTCTCTTACCCGTCCGACCGACTGCTCGGGTTCAGGAGAGGAGACGAGCAAGTGTTTCTGTTACCCTCTGAAACGTATGAGGAAGAACAAGACTCACGGTTCACAGGAGACAAACATCAAAAGCTGCACCGTCTCAGTGGAATCTGTGCATGCTTTGATGAAATCACTTCTGGTGAAAGTTGATAAGCAAAGCACAGGTTCACAATCCAAAAACCACCTCAGTGAGAGATCTTTGCGCTTGTCTGAATCTGTGGTGACAGTTTTATCTGAAAATGGAGTTACCGTCATAGAAGAATCAAAGCCAGGTAGTGAGCCCTCTGAGGAGATCGTTGAGGCCGTTTACAAGGACCTGCTCTTTAAAAAGGGATCCGCTGTGGAGCTTCAACAGGCGCTGGATCAACTCAACGACAAGATTGTAGGCGCCGTGGCAGATTCTGTGGCTCGAGTCCTGTCTTTTGAGGACTTTACTGTTGTGCCTTCTCTCTACATTTCCAGCATCCTCTTCCTCTCCCACAAAAAGACTCACTCACAGTCCCAAAAGAAGCTGGGCATTTGGGCCAGAATTGCTCGGACTTGTGGCACTATGAAGAAGAACTTCTTAAGAACAATATCTCAGGTAGGATTTCAAGGATCAATACAAGGAGATACAGTACAATTTCTTCCCTATATTCGTGTGTAGTTGTGACGTTGTGGCTTGTGCTGCAATTGACTCTTGTTTTTTTTGCTTCATGAAATTGAAAATGATGATAAACAATGTAATGTCAAATAATACAATCATTGTATTATAAACCTAAACCATGTTTATTTAGTGAGCCTTCTTCTCTGCTCATTCTTCTTTTTTGGGGTAAAGGTTGGCCATAATCGAGTGAACCCCGGTAACGATGCGTCATCACCTGTGTCATGTAAGTTTATGATGTCATTTTCCCCGTACTTGATTTTTCACATGACCTAGTAGATACCCACACTGATTTATTATTAAAAGTGCAAATAATCTCCATAATGTTCTTTACCCTTTTGCCACCAAATATAATACTTTTCTGCTTTTGATTTTCGTCATATGTAAGCAGAATAAATTTCTCTTTCCTTTCAACAGAGACGGACAACTCCACCTTCACTATCTTTTCTTTCTATTCAACAAAAACAAAAAACTAAAAATCTTTTTCAGCTTAAAAAAAACATGGGTACTACAATGGGCAAGCGTTTTGCCAGAAGAACTTTATATTCAATTGATCCCTCAAGTTTCGCAGCTCCTTCAGATACATTTTTGCCTTTTAAAATGAACAAAGACACACAAAAATCCTGGTGTTGTTTTTTTGTGATGGTAGTAAGTTGCTTTTTGTTTGGTTGACCAGCCAAGGAAACTTTTGTATCATTGAGAACTACCCTTGTTAATAAAGCTTTCTTTTCTTGCATTGAATTCTTTGTTGCCACATTTTTTACCATTTAATACCCTGAATTTTGTATTGATGTTAATGATGTAATGTTGCCAAGAAACATGCGGTGCAGCACATGATCTTTCTTTTTACAAAGGAAATATTGTATTTTGCTGCCAAGATGAATTATTTTATGCTATTGAGAGTTGGAACGTAACGATACATCTCTGTTTACAGGAGAGTATTGCTCAAATTCCATTTAAAACCATCTTATCTAGCACATCATTGTAACAGTCAAGCAGTAGGCCAACATTTCCTACATTTCTTAATTAGTCTTTTGATGGTCCATGATGTCTTTTTTCAGCATGGTTTAATTATACTGCATGTGAAAAAGGGTCGTTGTAATGAAAATCATACCATGTGGAATTGGAGACACTCAATCTGAGGGAAGTAGGCGTCAAACTGGTTTAGTGTATTCTTTCTCAGTATGTGACCTAATAGATTATACTACAGGAGGTTGAGGTACAGCTTTGTTTATCTTGCCACCCATGTCACCCATCATATTTTAGTTGCATCACAACATGGAAAGTAGGTACAATGTTCTATCCAACCACTATATGGCTTCCATTGTTATTCTTGTCAGACTTTAATGCACGTGAAGCCAGCCATCTGCTCTTGATCATTGTGAAACTATGTATATGAATTCCATATTTTTCAACAACATCACTTGGAGATGTATTACTTTACGACATTCATCTGTGACCAATGGGCTAAGAGTATTCAAGGATGGATAGCGTATCCTTTGTGCCATGACTGTTCTCTCAATGGTTTGCCAATTATCCATGTGGAATGAAAGAGAAACCAGATATCTGCCACAATCCCACGACGTTTATGGGTAGGTGCCGAAATGAAATCCTCCTCACTCTGATAGTTAGCTCTAGACTGCTGCCTTTTGGCCTTCTGTACGTGTCCCACCATTTCCAAGGCTGCCGTCTAGACAGATAGACCTACGTGTTGGCAAAGAATAATAACAGCCAGCTCTCCGACCAGCGAGGAGAGACAGACCCTCTTGGCCGCTTGAACACACCAATTAGGCTACCAGAATCGTAGCCTATGGGTTAATATGACGGCACGATCGAAGGGGCTCACGATTGGACTAAGCTATTTCATTTGAATACATTTCATGACAATGTAATGCGATACATTCTGTAACAGCTATCATTTCCAAAACGAGAAGGTCAGGACTAAGTATTTGCACACATGCTATGTGTGAGAGAGCTGTAAGCGCTTGACATTTATTAGGCCTAAGGAAATTGTTAAATGTTTCATAAACGCTCACACTCCTAGTTTTACTGACTTTGTATGGCCATCATAGCGTTGGGCTCGTTTTTGAAGGGGAAAATGCTCATTTGTCTTGCAAGACCTGGGAACACAGATGTGCTGGAGATACAGCGAGAAGATATGCTGTCAGAGGTCATTGGGAGTAGCGGAGTAGAGGGGTCACGTCACCCCATACTTGTGAACGGTAGTTGCCTATAGATAATAATCACTGAAAGTGATATATGTGTATAAGGGCTGCCATAGTGAACGCGTTAACGCAAATTAGTTTTAATGCCACCAATTTTTGACGCCATTAACGCAGTCGTAAATCGGACGTTCAATGAATGGATAAAGAAAAGGGTATTTATGAAAGGCAAGTTCAGCTTCAAACCCTGCCCAATCTGTCGACAAGACCACGGTTATTTGCAGGTAGGGGGAGACCGGGGCATGTTGTCACACTTTTTACACTGTCTAACATTTACTGGGCACAATACATCAAAATGGTATGAATGTCATACCAAATGAAAGAAGGAAGTCTCGGGCACGTATTTCGTATTCATTACAATTTCATGTCTTATTTCAGTAAGGAGTTGTAAACCGTTTAATAGAGAGTGTGCACTTGTGACAACTTGCCCCAACTGCGGGTAAGTCGTCGCGCTATGTCGGGTAGGTTGTCCCATTGGATTATTAACAATTAAGAACACAACTAATACATTTTGAATCATTTCTTTTCATTTCCAATAAGAAACGTGTGCTCACCTCAGATTAGGGTGACCTTGACCACACATCGGTGACCTTGGGTTTCTTCAAAGGCGTCTATAAATTTAAATGTATTATTATTATTATTATTATATGAACAGGAATTTGACTGTAGAACAAGATGTCACACAAAGTAGCTATTTGGTTTTTGAGATTGTGCCTCTAGTTTTTCTGTCAACTAAAAACTCATTTATTCATATTGGCCTACTCACTTGCAATTGCTCCCTTGTACTGTGCCCAACTGTCTCCCCTTGTTGATCAGTGTTTTCACTAATGTGCCATTATGGCTTCCATTGTTGTTTGCTACAACAACACACCCCCTTTTGTAATTGTTACTATGTTGCTGAATTACTTTTATTCTATTCTTCCTTTGAATTGTATTGAATATTGTAGGCCTAATTATAATATGTACTGTAAGGTGACCTTGAGTGTCTTGAAAGGCGCCCTGAAATTAAATGTATTATTATTATTGTTCGTTGTTGAGCTATGAAAAGTGGGACAACTTACCCGTGTGCAGGGGTGGACTGGGACAAAAATTCAGCCCTGGCATTTTCTGTCCAGACCAGCCCACTACATTATCAGCGGACACTACATAGAAGTCCACTAATCTCGCGGCATCTTCTCTCATGCA